>PVIA01001398.1:0-177295 GCA_004024845.1 Tonatia bakeri
AATGCATTGGCTATGGTGACCACTGTTCACTAAATGACACTAACTCTTGATATAATAGGAAAAAAAAACTGACACAAACTTAAACTTATCATTGAAATCATCCCGGAGGGTAGTTTGTATCTTCAGCAAGCATCAAATGTGTCCATTACAGTCACTATCAGTTAGAATAGGATGTTTTTGTTATCTTTGAACTGAGCTTTTCAAAAGCATAACAAGTATGTAAAATCAATACTTACAGAATGGTTATTTCTATTTTACTTTGGGGTATCTTCCCAGCATGATGCCTGGGAGGACTGGTGTCTTTTGAAAAGGTCCCCAGTCCCGAAGAATGAGGCTGCACGGGGAAGCACTCGCCCCGAATGAGCTGGGAGCGGGTCCAGATTTCCCATCAGAGCACTCCTGCTCAGCGAGCCTGTGCTGCGCCCAAATTTGGGTGCATTTAGGTCCCTCTCAATATTTAACTACCTCGAGCTGCTCTGTTTAATGATCCATTAGAGTTGTCATGTTAGCGCGTCAACATGGGAAGGGGACTGCCAGCCTTGCTAGTTCCTGGCACCTTCCTGGCACCCACTTGGCTTTCGATAAATATTTGCTGAATAACCAAATGCTCAGATCACATTAAGAGTCAACAGAGAGAGCTGTCGAGAAAAGAAGTAATTAAATGAAGGTTGACATCCCCCATCAGAGAGAGCTTTCAAAAGGCGAACCACTAAGGATGGCTGGTGGAATCATCTAAATATAGCACGCTGAGTGTGGTGGCAGGAGGCCACAGGGGTATCTAATCCACAAACATTTGTGTAACACAAACAGAGTACAAGGAATGGAGGTGAGAGTTACAAGTGGGAGCTGAGATGCTGAGTCTGCAGATGACAGGCAGAAGCAGGGGCACAAACCATTACCCTGAATTTCTCCTGACATTAAGGTTCAATCATGCCTTGGAATCTTCCCTGGGCTCATGGCACCCGTCTGGCAGGTAGTATGGAATATGTCTTCCTCCAATTGCCCCTGACCAGTTCATTCTGCTAACACCTGAAAGTTACCTTCCAGGGAGAAAGTGTACCAAGTCCTGGGCAGGTGGCCTCTGCTCCTCTGGAGCACACACCTAGTACGGGAGATGGACACTAAATGAGTTCCCTAAATGATTATACGATTGCAATGAGTACAATGGACACACAGTAGAACCTGAAGTAAGAGTGCATGCAGGGAAATCCACCCCGATTTGGGCCGTCAGGGAAGGCCTTTCTAAGGGAGAGACATTTCTGTTGCAATCACAGGAATGAGTGGGAATTAGCTGAACCAGGGGAGAAACAGCTTCTCAGACTGAGCAGCAGACACCTGTACAGGCCCTGAGGCAGGAGGGAGCTTCGAATGTTTTGGGCACAGAGGGAGAGGCCAATGGGTGGAGCTTGTTAGGCAAGAGAGGGAGGGAAGCACCCCCGCCCCCCGCCCCCATCTTGCTACCAGCTTTGCAAACACTGCCTATGCCGTCCTGTAATTAAAGAGGACATTTGATTTTGATGTAAGAAAACTCATTTGTTTCTTCTTACAGATGGTTTCTTGGGGCTTCATAACGAAATCCTTTCTTGCCTTAGTTCATTCTTTTCATTCTCTTCTGTTAACATTTGAATTTTACTTCTCACACTCAGTCTTTATTGCTTCTGGATTCCACTATTGCATATACTTCAGGTGGGAATCCAAATAGAAGCCATTGTCCTCAACATTATCTACTGAAGGGCTGTCACTTCTCAAAGTGACAGTGGTGACCTGCGGTGCCACCTTTATCACACATATTAATTCCCAAACAGACATGAGTCTGTCTCAGAGCCTTCTAGTCTGCTCAGGTCTCTGTTCCTGCATCAATACCATGCTGTTTCACCACTGTGGTTTGCTGTATGTCTAAATATCTGGTAGATCTGTCCACCCTCTTTGCTCTTATAGGCCATTTAAATGCTATTGAACTTGCACCAAAACTGGTTAGTCACTGAAAGGTTTTCCACAAGGGAGAGATATGAGCTGACTTTCATTTAAACAGAATCACTCTGACTACCTGGTGAGGACTGATAAAAAAGAGGCAACATTTGATGTGAAAGTCCAGGTGGGGCACTACTGTGGTCATCCAGGTGAGAAATGATGGCCGCTTGAGCTGGGGTGAGGGCAGGGGAATACAAATATATATAGAGGGGGTGGGGTGGGGTGTGTGTGTGTGTGTGTGTGTGTGTGTGTGTGTGTGTAGGGAAGAACTGATGGGGTTTGAAAAGTGATTCGGCCTGGGAATGAACGAGGAAGGGGCAGAGTCAAGGACCCAGGATTCTTGGCAGGTGAGCTATTTATTGAGAAAAGTAGTGGGCTATTTATTGAGACAGATAATAGAGGGTGAAAGAGAGAACCTTGAGGGGGCGAGTTTGGTAAGTGGGAGGATGGGGACTTAAGAATGCCGCTTGGGGAAATGTTACATGTCAGTTTCCCCAGAGTCGGACATATTGGGGTGCAGAGGGGCATTTCTTTCAGTCCTACATCCTATCTTCTCAGTTCCATGATAAATATGAAAAGCCCCTTTAGAAAAAGTCCATAATTAAGCACACGGCCGACAATGCTCACACGACAGTCTGTGCATTTCCGTGCTGATTCTTTCCGGCAGCTTACATTTTGCTTTCTGCTTTCTCAAGGATTCACTAGGCGGACTTATGAGAGAGCGGATATTATTATAATGCCATTGTTAACAACTGTTAACTTAAAGGTAACATCTCAAGTTGGATCTCCTATAGTTTCAAGGTTACAGATAATTGAAAGACACTTCTCGGGGGCACAAAAATCAGGGATTCTTCTGGTGTGCATGAGTGTCTCCAAGGGCTGGTGGAGGGGAGGGATTCTAATTGCATATCCAATAAGGAAGTCAGCAGGAGCTATAAAATTACAAATTAATTTTAATTTGCTGGTCAGTGTTCCTGAGATGCAGCTCACTCCATAGGAGAAAAGAAAATGCTGGTATGTTTCTCTTTGTGGGCAAAGGCAGACTGGAGGGTAGATGAGATAACTCGGCTAGCAACGACTTCCTCCACAGCCCGAGCCCAAAGCCCAGAGTGACACAGTGTAACCTGGGCTCAGTTCTGAAGGAGCGCAGCTAGTGCAGAGACTGTTTCTGAGATGGGTAAAGAGATGGGTTAGCCTCATCTGCCTGAGGAAGCCGAGGCCAGAGGTCCATGGGTCGCCCTTTTAGGTGCCCAGGGCCGAGTGAGGAGCAGTAACAGCTGCATAAGAGCTAGTCTAGAGCTGCCGAATCTGGAAAGAGAACATTAGCGTTCAAGCAACATTCCAAAACCAACATGAGGCCAGAGACAGATGCAGAAGGTAGCACTTGACCGTGTCACTGCACTCTCTTATACATCATCTCAGGTGACCATGTCACCATCACAGTCTAGAAAATGATACCAGTTTCCAAAGTTGCCTGAGCCTCTTACTGTACTTCCCCATGTTCCATAGAAAACATTTCTATATGTGAATGGCCACTCTTAAAAAAATAAAGAATAAAAATGTATCTCCCAAAAGATTTGGTGGGCAAAAAGTTCAGGAAACTCAATATACATTCCTGCCCCTTCTGGGGGCACAGTGTCTGGTAGTATATTATCAGCTCTGAGAGGTCCTACATTCACATAATTTGGTTAGCTCTGTGTACCAAAAGTGGACTGATGGCTCTAAATATGTATGTTATGACCAAGACATCTTTGCATCTCTTTAAAAATCATGAAAAGGCTTCGCAGAGAATCTGACATGCTGGGCTCTCAATAACACCTGCTGAACTGGCTAACGTCTGCTATCCTGGCGAGCAGGTGTTACTGCCACTGTGCAGGTGAGGAGACCGAGGCCTGACGGTGGGGTATGACTTGCCCAGACTCACATGCTGGTGAGTTGTGCAGAGAGAACTCAGGAATCTACACTTGAGTCCTTTCCTTCTGTTCCACTGCTGTGGACTGTGTCGTCTAAGCTGTAAGTCTAAGAGCTATAGTGAAGGAAAGCCTTTGGTACTGGTCATCACAGGCAGGGAAATCTTTACAGCGGGGAGGCATGACCAGGGTTTCTGAGAAAGCCAGTGAACAGAGAGTCTGGAGCGCAAGGAGGAAGCCCAGTCACTCCCCCTGCATCAGGCTGCTTCCAATATCATAGCACTGAAACTTACCAGAGAGCAAGATCAAGACAGGCTTTTGTCATGGAGGATTCCCCATTCCTCCCCAATACAGAAAGCAACGTAGACAACCGTGTTCCGCCCTGTTCTTTGCTACAGAAACTCTGTAGGACAGACTTGTCTGGCTTTTGGCCACTGTACCAACAGGGCTCTTGGATGCATGGTGTCCTCCCAGTGGCCCAAGAGCACCCCCGGACCTAGGAGCACAGTCCAGGCCTTTATGCTGCCCCCGCACATTCCACGCTCCATCTGCACATTTTCCTCTCCTCGACAGCAAGGGCCTTCGCTGCCTCTCGACCCCTGACAGGATGGAGCGCAGCATGCCAGGAGGGTCAGAAAGCATGTCTCAGAGCTCTCTGGGCAAAGATGAGGTGAGCCTTTCGGATAGAAACAGGGCCAAGTGGAAGCTGGAACTGCTAATGTGGAGACAGAGACGGTCACTGCAAGGGTTGGCTTATGTCATGGGAGAGGTGCAACATGATTTGTTTTTGAAGGTAGATGCCTAATGCTGACTCACTTGGTGGAGGCTTTGCTCGGAAAAAAAATGAGTGACACAGCCCCAAACTACTAATCGCTGGGTGCCTTGAGCCTTTCTTAGTGATGTGCCAGCACAGCTGTGCTGGGCTTTGGGGCACACGGCCCTCAGCCGAGACTGCAGCGATGCCATTTCTGAGCTGGAGTCCTGAAATCACACAGCCCCAGTTTCCTCAACTGGAAAGCGGGCTTAGTAATGTGCAACGTGGGGATGATAACAGTGTCTCCCCTACAGAGCTAACAGGATGAGCTAAAATAGCACAAGTAAGGAATGTAGCATCATGTTTGCACCATTAAATGTATGTACTTTAAAAAACATTAGAGTATCGATGCTGATGGCTGATGAGCTCCTTCAGCCCCAACAGATTGGCAGAGAGAGATCAGGATGTGAAATGGTTCTGTGGTGCCCCTGGTGATTAAGGGCCTGGTTTTAGGCAAAACTGAGTCGGGCATGGAACCCGGCTCTTCTACATGCTATCGGTGTGAATGCAGATGGGTACCCTGACCTGTGTCTCAGTCTCCTCCCCTGTAAAGCATGGGGACAATAGCACCCACCTCACAGGTTGCTATGGGTAGTAAGATACTATATGCAAGACGTACAGCCTAGTGCCTAGTAAGGGATAAGAATTCAACACGGGACAACATGAACTGATATCAAAGAGCAAGAAGAGTGTCCTGCATAGCGTTTGTGTCTAGGCACAGCAGGTGGCCCGCTGGTGTGATTAGGGAGGTATCCGAAGGTGCCATGGTGAAGGCTACTCCTTCCATGGAAGCCTTCCTCACCAGTTGCCATGGAAAACCTGGCCTGCGGACAAACGGAGACAAGGTAGGTAATTGCTGATTTAAAGTGAGGACATGAAACACTAATTTCTGTTGGGTCCTAAGAATGGGTCTACCTGGGCAGTGAATCCTCCAAGGGTGAATTCACAAAAGGGAGCGTTTAAACAAAATATTTCATGCTCGAGGCACAGTGTCTGCACTGTCTGCCCATGCGATGATCAAGTTTATAGAAAAATTAAGCAGTAATATTCCCTAGGTCACACAGAATCTGACCTCAAACTCAGGCTCAAAATGCAAATATGTCACTAGGACCTTCATGCTATGAGTCCTTACAGCTTGTAGGAACTTGCAGAAATGTGTGCTTTTAATGTTCTTGCTAAAACAATGAGCATGCGTTATTTTCACAACCATAAACATCCTGCATATACAATATGTTCATAACCATGAATATCCTGAATCCAAAATAAAAAATATATTCAAAAGAACATGACATATTATATATTAAAAGTATGGAAAAATATAGGCAACATGCACATTTCTTAATTATTTTTGTGTGTTCCTAATTTCCTTCTTGGCAGGTGGAAAATCTCTGATTTCTTGGGCAGGCCAAAAGGGAGCGAAGAGGAGTGCTGTTGTAGTTGTCATCCACCCTCTGGAAGGAAAGCTCAGTTCTTGCAGAAAAAGTACGTGTTCTCCTCTCATTTAACTAAGCGCTGTGTGCATTATGTTCGTTTGATTGAAAAAGGGGGCTGTCACAGGAGGAAGTCAGGTGAAGTAACCTTTCATTAAATTGGTATAAGTTTATACTGCCCCATGGAGCTATCTCCGTCCTCATTCTGTAGAACAGTAATAGTATCACGTGGTCAGGTACTTTGGGGGCTTAATCCAGTTGTCCACTTAAAAATATGGCCCAGATGGATGTGAGGCCCCAGTCACAATGCCGGGGTCAGGTCAGGGTTTGGTGCAGCCCATGCTGCAAGCCTGTGGCCACGTTCAAGTCCTGTGGTGTTCTGTGTGGGGCAGAGAGCTTCCCGCACCAGCAGCATGTTTGAGAATTTGCCTCCATTCTCCCACTCACTGCCTGGATAGAGCATCGGGCGCCACAGGTTAAGGGTTCAGTTCTACAGGGCCGTTCCTCACTGCCCCTCCCCGCCACACACAAACTTCAGACACCAGATACAAGCGCAGGTTGTTACCTGTGCTTCTCACCAACCATCTACAGACTGGAGGTTTTCACAAGCCCTCACTGAACTTCAGATACCAGTTGTAGTTCCAGACTGTTACCTGTACACTGTCCTTGAGGTTGTGAACCAGAGGTTCCCTAGACACCCTTTGCTAGGGCAGCTCATGGAACTCAGGAAGCCCTCTTACTTACTGGACCACCAATTTATTATAAAGGAATGCAACTCAGGATCAGCCAGAGGGAAGAGATGCACAGGGCCAGGTTCCATGTCCTCCTCATGGGCCCCACTCGCCCAGCACCTCCATGGGTCCCCCAACCCAGAAAGTCTCCAAACCCTGTCCTTTCGGGTTTTATGGAGGCTTCACTGAACAGTCGTGATGGATTACATCATTGGCCCTTGCAGACTAATTCAGGCCCTGGCCCCTCTCCCCTCCCCGGAGAGGTTTGAGGGTGGGACTGGGAGCTCCCGCCCTCTAATCACGTGGTTTGTTCTCCTGGCAATCAGCTCCCATCCTGAGGTGAGGTCCAAAGTCACCTTGTGCACATAACAAGGGACACCTTTGTGACTTTCTTTACTTAGGAAATCCTAAGGGTTTAGGGAGCTCTGTGCCAGAAACCATGATGAAGATAGAATACATATCTCTTATTATAAATCACAGCATCATACAAGGTCATAACCACAACAGCAATGACAAGTGGAAAACCAGCAGGTCAGAGCTAGACTTAAAAATCAGCTAACTCTTTACACCTATTAGAATGGCAATAATAACAGTCCTCTTCCTCCTCCTCCTCTTCCTCCGCCCCGTCATTAGAAAATAACCCGTGCTAGTGAGGATGTAGAGAAATTGGAATCCTCAAACACTGCTGGTGGTGATGCAAATTGTTGCGGCCACTACTGAAAACAGTCTGTCGGTTCCTCAGAAAGTCAGCCTAGAACGACTGCTTGGCCCAGGAACCCCGCTGTCAGGGACACACCCCACAGGACTGAAGACAGGATTGCAAACAAAAACTCGGACACCAGGGTTCATGGCGGCATTATCCTGGATGACCAAAGGGTGGAAACAACCCAAACGCCTGTTGGTAGATTCACAGATGAAGAAAAACGTGGTGTATTCAGACAGAAAAATATTATTCAGCCATCAAAAGGAAGGGCTGACACCCAATACAACACGGATGAACTCTGAAAATACTGTGCTGCATGAAAAAAGCCAGACACAAAGGCTGTGTATTGTATGAATCCATCTATACAACATATCCAGAGTAGGCAAACCCACAGAAACGTAAGGCTGATCAGTGGCTGCCGGCAGCCTGGAGGAGAGGGGACGGGGCAGGGGCTGCTCCAGGGAAACAGGGTTTCTCCTGTCTCCTTTCACTCCTATCTGGGGTGATAAAAAAGTTGTAGAAGGAAATGGTTCTGACAGCTACACAACAATGTAAATATACTTACTGCCACTGAATTGTATGCTTTAAATAGATTAACATGGTCAATTCTGTTGTGTGTATCTGACCATGATACGAAAAAACTGTATGACCATCTTCACAACCAGAAGCAGGGACACTAAGTGGAGTGTGACCTTAGCCACAGGCCTATTGGCAGAAAGGTCGAGAAGCAGACCATGGTGACTGGGTACTGAGCTCAGGCAAAGCAGAGGGAGCCTCACCATGTCTCTGTGAGATAGAACGGCAGAGCCAAACTCCCTGCTGGGAGGTCTGGGCGTTTGGGTGGGGGCATGTGTTAGAGGGTGGAGTGGATTGATGCCCATCACAGTTAAGGGGATGGGACAATTACTGAGTAAGCACACATATTAAAAGTTCAAGTGCTCATTAAACTAATTGAAATACAATCTGCAGTCCTGAAAGCGGAAGAGAGAAGGGATAGAAAAAAATTTAATCGATCGGAAGGAAAGAAAATATAGTATTTAAAAATAAAATAAAAAGAAGTAAAGAAAAAGAAGAAAGACAAACCAAGATGGCAGAAGAAAAAAATATATTAATAATATATGTTTAAAAATAATCAAGATAAGTGCTGTGTGCAAAAGAAATATTTAAAACAAAACCATATGAAAAGGTTGAAAATAATGGTATGGCATAAAGGTATTACACACAGATACTGAGAAAGCTGGTGTATCACTATTAATATCAGAAAAAAGTATTTATGGCAAAAAAGTACTAATATGTGAGTAAAAACTACATATAAAATTAAAACTACATATAACAAGAAGTTATAGGAATCACAATTAGATACCTAACTATCAATGTAGCTTTAAAACATTCAAAGCTGTCAGGCCCTGGCCGGTGTGGCTCAGTTGGTTGGAGCATCAGCCCGTAACAGAAAGGTTGGATGTTCAGTTCCCGGACAGGGCACATGCCTATTTGCGGGTCTGATCCCTGGTCTATGTGCATATGGAGAGGCGAACAATGGATGCTTCTCTCTCACATAGATGTTCCTCTCTCTCCACCCCTCTCTTTCTAAAAGCAATGAAAAAATATGTCCCTGGGTGAGGGGAAAAAAGTCAGAAACATGAGGCGAATTTGGCAAATCCTAGTGTGAGATTTTTAACAAAAATATACTAGAAAATTATAGACTCTGCTGGCTAAATAATAGCAAGCATGTGAATAATCTGAATAACAATATTTAACTAGTTTGAACTAATGGATCTGTAGAACTCTGCACCCAGCAAATTGAGGATCTGCATTATTTTCAAATACACAAAAGCATTTGCAAAAATTGACATTATGCTAGTTCACAAAGTAATTTCAAACAGCCAGGGTCAAAGAGAACACATTTTCTGAACACAGTACAATTAAATGATAAATCAAATAAAACAGATAATTAAAAACCAACCTATCTTGGACATTTAAAAATAGCTGCTGTGGTCCACATTGATTTTCTTGCCCCTATGCATGCCCTCCTAAAGTCTATTATTCTGGGAATAGGCAGAGTAATGCTTTTCAAATTCAGAACAGACTGTGTCACTCCCATGGAAAACAAAATTTTTCCACTGTTTTTTTTTTTTTTTTTACCACCACTAGGCTCAAATTCAAACTCCTTGCTGCAAGACTACATGACCAGGTCTGCTAGTAACTCTCCAATCTACATTCCCTATCAGGTTCTCCCCACCCAACCCTGTGTTATTTCTATTCCAGGGACACTGATTTCCTTCTGTTCTTCAAACAAAGCAGGTGCCTTCCCTTCCTCGGGGCACTTGCACTTCCCATTCCTGCTGCCTGGAATGACCTCCCCTCAGATGTCCACGTGCCTGACACGGTGACCTCTTCACTCCTCACCCTTTGGAGAAAGAGGAGAGACGCTTTTTCTTTCTCCATTGTTTTATTGTCCCTAGAGCCTAAAACTATGTTTGTTCCAGGTAGGTAAGAAAAATCGTTGTCAAATGAATGACTCTCGAAGTCAACGTGCGTTCACTGAGTTAACTGCTTGTCTGTGAAAAGACTGCAGTGCCCAAAATGATGAAGCACAGGGAGGTGGTCCCACTTTGCCATGTACTGTCGGAGCACATCTGAGATACTGAGCTCAGCTCCAGACCCTAAACTTTAAAGGAGACAAAGGTGAACAACTGAGATGGCCATGAAGTCTGTCTACATGGGAGGGACACACGTAAGGATGGCCTCAGGGCATCACATTACAACCCATGATGAGCTCAATGACATTATGTGACACGCTCGATTTGCTGTTCCTCGTGAGTGACGCGGAGTCCAATAAACTGAAAAACTGCGATAAACGTGGGGTATGAACATATTTTTCCCGAGCTCTGTGCTTGTCCCTGTGCTGCACTGCCTCAGAGGATTCGTGTCTCTGGTTTTTACCGAAGAAATCTGCATGTGTTGTAAGTCAGAAGGGTTCAGCTCTGGCACCCAGGGAGCCCACTGCACATGTTCAGACATCCAATTCAGGTTGAGGGAAGATGGACCGAGCAGCCCCTGACCACTCTGGTGCGGAGGGGGGCCCACCCTGCCGTGACCACTCAGAGCACCCCACTCTCCAGTCAAATATGGGAGCTCATCGGTCACTTACATGTCCAAAAGTGCCAATTAGTCACCTATGTTTCCGGACTTTATGGTCACCCTGTAGGTTCTGCAATACTTTTGAATGGCTCCCTGAGGAAGAGTAGGGATTCGGGCCACACAGTGGTTATGATATATACTCTGGAATCAGACTGCCTGAGTTTGAATTCTATCCCCTACTTCTTAGAAGGTCCACATAAACCTGAACATATTACTTAATCCCTCTCTTGCTCAGCTTTTGCATTCACACAATAGAAATAGAAGTGATCCTATTTTTATAGGTTATTATGAGGATTAGATAATGTCAGAAAAGCAACAAGAACTTTGTCTAGCAGACAGCATACTCCAAATCCATTTTGACACGGCTAATAGTAATGTCTATGATATCATTATCATTATCCAACACTTATCAATGACTGATCACCATCTCTTGGATAATTAGTTCAAATTTTCAGGAAAATACTGAATATTTCATGTGCAGGAGTCTACATATTTCAATAAGCTGTATATCAATCATACTTTGGACAACTTGCTTACCTATTCTGAACTTACTTTGTTAATTATGATACTCACTGCATGATGTTATAACAATGGCAGAGTGATGGTTAGTTTTCTGTATCAACTCAGAGGGTGTTTTTAGATGAGATTTATATTTAAACTGGTAGATTTTGAGTAAAGCGTATTGCCACTTCCAGGGTAGGCCTCATTCAGCCAGCCTAAGCCCTGAATAGAACAAAGGGCTGGTTTTCCTTGAGCCAGAGTGAATTCTGTGGCAAATGACCTTTGGACTTGAATGGCACAGTGGGTCTTTCTGAGGCCTCCAGCTTGCCAGCCCACGCTCAATATCTTGAATTTGCCAACCTCTGTAATCTTCTGACCCAAATTCTTTAAAATTATCTATTTAGTGGTCAGTTGATCTATCTATCTATCTATCTATCTATCTACACACACATACCCTAGATTGGTTCTATTTCTTTGGAGAATTCAAATACAAGCAGTAAAAACAGTAAAACAGTAGGAAGTGGGTAAGTACTACCTCAAGAAAAAGATGAGAATTATTGCATCTGAGGAAAAGATGGTAAAAACTGAGGGAATCCAGCGAAGAGAAGGAGAAGAGGAAGAGGAGGAGGAAGAGGAAGAGGAGGAGGAAGAGGAGGAGGAGGAGGAGGAGGAGAAGAGAAAAGGCTGGCTTAGCTGGAAGAGCTATCTTCAAATATCAAAGGTCTGTTCTGGGGAGCATGGACTGAGTTTGACTGGGTGGCTCTGAAGAGTGGAATAATTTGTGCGTGAACCATGGATATGCAGAGCCGTCCTCTTAATGAAAGGAGAGCTTTCTAATGGCCAAGCTGTTCCTAAGGATGGAACAAGGGAAACGGACATTCTCTCTCAGAGTCTGGGACCCAGTGGTGTGCAAGATGATGTAAGGTGTCACAGAGCTTTGTATGACACAGCAGAGTCACTGCTTTTCAACTCTCTCCCACCTTTCATGATGTGAAAGACAAGGTCTCTTTCGGGTCCTGCAATTACTACTTCCGCGGCACTTTCACATCTCCGTTTTCATCAAAGACAGAGTTGGCGTCAAACTCACCTTCCTGCTACTGGTAGTTATTTTTACTCCTGCCTTCTATTCACAGGTATCATTCTGGTTGTCACTGAGAGTCACGTGAAATCTCTCTTTTGCATCAGTGCAAAATAGGAGTTCTACAGGAGAAAAATGCTAAGTAAAACTAGTAAGGAGGGCACACAGTTAGACCCCCAATAACAACAGGGGGCGTGACTAAAGTATGAGTAATACAGGGCAGAGAATATTCTGGCAAAGGTTAGAAGACTGCAGGACACAAGTAGATTCAGCCCAGACTGAGTGTGGGCACTAGATATGTTTTAAGATATGTTTTTTTTAATGATCCTATTCAAATAAAGTATCATGCCATCTAAAACAGGTAAAACAAGGCACGTAAGTAACTTTCAGCTGTGAGCTTTGGAATATCTTTATTTCGGTTGACCTTGATTAGTTTTTTAAAACTGAGTTTATACATATTTTATTTTAAGATGAAATCTGAATAAAACAGCCAAAAATGATGGTTTGATTTATTTATGTCATTTGGTCAACGGGCGAGTGTGGGACCATAATGGTGGGGGACAGGTGTACGATATGAGATGAAAGAGAGTAATCTCAGGCTGGCAGGGTTTTTTTTTTTTTAATTGTTGAGATGGAAATGACTTCCACTTACAATTAATTTTATACGTTTTTGAAGAACTGTCAAATTGCATTTCCCTAGATTAATATTTGAACAAGACTATTACTTACTGTGGAAAGTATAATTCTCACAAAACCTAAAGGCAACCCTAAAAGTGAACAGTTGTGCAAACAAAAGGATTAACTTAGGGCAAGTGAGACATAACGAATGAGGTAAAAATGCACAGACACTCCACGCGTGTGATTCTGGGGGAGAGAGGTCAACAGAACTTTCTGCTCTGTGCATTGAGAGACGATCTCGCTAATTCAGACAAACCCGCTGCTGGGTCACGGAGCCTTCCGATCTCTCATTTTATAGTCCGGGAGCACGAAAGAAACTTCACTTTTAAGCTGCTGCTTGTTTATAAAATGATGTCATTTCTGAAATTCAAGCAGTTAAGTCAATGTGCTGTAAGATTCTTAAAATGTGTTCTGATTCAACAGGATGAATGGCTAAATGAAATGCGGTGTATGTATAAACAATGAAGTATCATTCCGCCTTCAAAAGAAAGCAAATGTTGATACATGCTACAAAAGGGATGAGCCTTGAGGATATCACAGTAAATGAAATAAGCGGGTCATACAGGGACAAACGCTACGGATTCCACTTAGATACCTAAGAGCATTCAAATTCATAGGGACAGAACCAGCAGGACAGGGGGTGCCAGGGGCTGGGGGGAAGTAAGGACGGGGAGCTGGCATTAGCAGAGACAGAGTTTCTGCTTTGCAGGCTAAAGGGAGCTGGAAGAGGGACAGTGGCTGTGCGACAGGGTGAGTGCTCTTAATGCCCCTGAGCTGTACACTTAGAAATGCTTTATGTCTATTTCACCACAACTAAAGTTTTTAAAAATGCACTGTGACCTTTAGAGAGTACAAGAAAAACATTTTCATATAATCCGTTGCTCCTTACCTTTTCTTTTCAGTGAATTAATTCTCTAGCCAACCAACAAACTAGCATTTTAAAGGACAAATTTCTTCTACTGTTAAGCATCACATTTAACTTCCTCACTCTCTGATAATGATTCCCAGACAGAAAAGATACTGCATGTGGCAAATCTCTCTTTCGTTGAGTCTGGAAAACTTGAGGGAGTGAGGAGATAGCGATGTTTAGAGAACTCTTCACTCTGCACAGACCATCCTCACAGTGAGGCTCTGGAGTCAGACTTCCCCGCTCTATCCACCACCTCCCTGCGCCCCGCCCCCCTCAGGAGACACAAGCCACTGGGTATATAGCTGGAGCTCCCTATGCCTCAGATTCATCTGCTAAAAAGTGTTAATAATTAAGCTTACCTCACAGGGTTGATGGGTCCTTTGCACAGAGCCTATTTCAGAGTAAGTGTTAATAACTGTCTATAATTGCCATCTCTCTCTTGTTAATAACTCTATCAAGTTAATTGGGTGAATATTGTTATTACAATTCAAGAAATTAAAGGTGAGGGGAAAGAGAGACCTTTCCAGAATATGCAGGATCTGATCGCTCTCACACCCCATGGCTCAGACCACTGTCACCTCTTCCCTGGATTTCTGAACAGCCTCTGTCTGGTCTCCCCACTCTCATCCCCGGCGCCCCCTCCCCAGCCCCTGCACTATTAAAACAGCGATCTGAGTGGTTCTTCTGAAACTGTTAAGTCAGATAATGTGCTTCCTTTGCTCAGAATCTTTCAATGACTCCATCTGTACAATGGCCTGTGAGGTTCTATGTGGGTTTGGTCCTATTGCCTGTCTGACCTCATCCACTCCTGCTGTCCCTCTGATTACGCTGCTTCAGGCACACTGGCCTCCTTGGTGTTCTTCAACGTGACAAGCACGGCCCTGCCTCAGGGCCTCTGCACCTCAGCCGGGAACCCTCTTCCAGTGAACAGTCTCATGGCGACTCCCTCACGTCACTGCTCGGATGGCAGCTTCTTGAGAGGTGCACCCTGACCACCCTGCTTAATTTCACTACGGTGCCCACTCTCCTGTCCACTCCCTCGGGCCCGTCATAGCCTCTGTCCTGGGCTATGTTTGTCTTTCCTCCCCGCAGTCACATAGTGCATAATTTATTTACTTCACTGTGCCTGTTCATTGTCTCTTCCCCCAGCCCCACTAGAAATTAAGCTCTATAGGTAGAGGGTCTCGGTATGTTTTGGTCTCTAATATATCCCAAGTGACTAAAACAGAGCCTGCACGTAGTAAATACTCAGTAGATACTTGTTGAATGAAAAAGGAGACGCATAAGTATCTGCCTACTGTCTACCCACTGAGTGCCCGCCATGTACGATACACAGGCTTGGCGCTCTGCGTGAGTTCTTCTATTTAACCTTCATGTCAATCCTTGAATATGAAGAATACCACCTGTATTTTAAAGAGAAAGTAGTTGAAATTCAATGAAAGAATTAAAGTAGCTTACCCAAGATCATGGACATGGGAGCTGGGATTTAGACCTAAGTTTTTGACCTTAAATTTCCATAAGGACCAATGGAAATATACCAATGGAAAAAAGTATGTTATGCCCTGGCTGGCATGGCTCAGTGGACTGAGTGCTGGACTGTGAAGCAAAGGGTCACTGGTTCAATTCCCGGTCAAGGCTCGTGCTTGGGCTGTAAGCCAGGTGGTCCCCAGTAGGGGAACATACAAGAGGCAGCCACACATTGATTTCTCTCCCTCTCTTTCTCCCCAGCCCTTCCGCTCTTTCTAAAAATAAGTAAATAAACAAAATCTTAAAAAAAGAAAGAAACCTTCCACCATGGTTAAAAAAAAGGAAAAAAGTATGTTATATGTACAAACTGGTCCACTTGCAGATTGCACCCCAGCTGGAAGGAGTGACACGAAGAACCTGCTCGGACACTGGAAAACTATGTAAGTCCATTCAATACCAGTAGGTCGATGATTTCTGCCTTCAGGGAAGCAGATGGTTCTGACCCCTACCTAAGCGGAAGAGCTCTGATCCATGCTTTGTTCATCAAAATTAAGTTATCCAAGCCTGAAGAGTCAGAACACCTTCCTAAGAGTTTCTCTGCTTTGTTTATTGGACTAACATAAGGCTGCATAAATTTCACCTAGTCTCTTTCTACTGTGATGGTCAGTTCCTTTCCAATGAAGAACCATTCTTTATTTTTAATATGTATTAAGACAAGGATAAATGTTTCTACAATGGCTGCAAAAAAAAAGGCTTGAAAGAATCCTGGGAGAATCTCCAGAAGCCCAGCTTGGAAGGGTCCTCAGAGTCTATTTACTGTGACTTCTTAATCTGCAAGAGGGAAGATGAGGGCAAGAGCTGGCCAATGACTTCCACGAAGAACCAGAATGTGGAGGAATCTCATCTTGTCCAAAGGAGGACCTCGCGCTCTGTATGCAGGTGGGAGTTACAGAGTGAAACGACTCTCCACATTTTCTTTAATTTAGTCTTACCGTTCATTAAGACCGGCCTTCCTTGTGTGTTCTCTCTCCCCCCTGGAGTAAATTCTAATTAATGAGGTTGTTACTGAAACTCAATGGCTAATAAATAATTGCAACAGCAGCAATTATTACTGAGTAGATACTATGTGCCAGAGTAAGAGCTTTATACGCATTGGACCATTTCAACCTAATCACAGCCTCATTAATTACAAACACTATTATTCCTCATATTTTTTTCAGATGAGAAAACTAAAGATCAAGGATGTAAACGGACCCATCTAAGTTCATCCAGAAGACAGATTTGAACTGGTCAGGAGTCTGTGTAACTGCAAAGCCAATGTTCACAATCACTGTATTACATCCTGCTGTTTGTAATTTAAATTATCTTTGGTTCATTTCATTTGTCTAAAACAGAGAGGATGGGAGGGGAATGGAAAGTATTATAAAAAACCGACAATTTTCTGGTATTAACTTACTAATGGGTTGTAAATTCCTCCTGTCTCTGAATTTTAAACTTTGTTTTCTGTTACAGTTTTACAGATTCTACAAACCTCGCTCATCATGGCCTAAGCACAGCCCACACCTGCATTACTGCTGCCACCCTAGGGAAACCATGTCCCTTAGCAGGATTTCTGGATCCACAGAACTTTGAGAAACTGGAGGACTTCTCTCCTAATTTCCCTCTTTAACTGGCTGATGCAACATCATTTAAATTGATCTACTTTCCATTGAGAATAAGCATTTTTTTTTCTTCCAAAAAGGTTTTGCTGCTACTCCAAAGCTGAGAAACTGGGGGAGGGCACAGTTCTGATGGAGAGAAAAAAACTTACATTCCTACCTGTTTGCTTTTATTAAGAGATGTTAAAGGAAACTCTTACATCTGGGTCCATTTACTTGCCAAATTCTTTAATTGTTGTGTAGTTAGAGAAAAAAACAAGGTGATGAAAGGAAACTGATAGAAATAACTAAACCTTAAATAAAACAAGCTCAAAACAGAATCCTAACTCCATCACCATGACGATGCATATTTATATTTCTAACCTCTGACCCCCTATCACCACTGAAGGCTTTTTATGAAAACTTCTGATACTGACTTTTAACTCTCCCATTGGAGAGGAAAATAGAAAGGGATCCATAATTTTTGGGCCCTAGAGTTGACAAATATCATTACAGAAAATGACACAACTCTATAACAATGCAGAGTTCTCACTACCTTCAGAATCTACAGCCAAGTCTCTTGAGCCCTGTTTGGGGAGGTCAAGTCCCTTAGACAAGCACAGGTCTCTAACAGACTGCAGATCAGAGAGCACACGTGTGTGTCTCCTACGAAGGCGTCTTGCGAAAGACCACTGTTACTGACAACTATGCAAAACCCTGTCATTCCCACCTCACCGATGAGGACTCGAGGAGAAGCTGGCTAACTTGCTCTAGGTTTCACAGCTAGAAAGTAGCAGATTCGAAATTTATTCTTGAGTCCGTAGTTTTAATTATTGCTCTCTTCTGCCTTTTGTGGAAATCTCTGGGACATTATAGATTTTTATTATGCAAAAGTAGCTTCAACATCTATGTAGACAGCACATATTTTTTGTTTTTAATGATCCAACATGTACTAAACCCAAGTTCTACTTTGCAAGCTTAACAAAATAGTACTAATGAGACATCGCTGCCTGACCCGCCCATACTATTCTCACTGCTCAGTCTAAAGCAGCCATGCAGAGGATGACCCCAGGGAGGGGGAGGGTGGGGGTGGGGGTGGGAGTGGGGGTGGGTCCCAGCTCAGAGTGCACAATGGAAAACCTCCTAGTTTGACAGATTCAGCAGCATTTTTTAAAATACAACAGTGGCTCAAGCCAAGACCAACCCTCATCTTCCTCCCACTAGAAACAGGCCCACCTCACCATGCTGCCACTCTGGGTGACCAAACAAACAAGACAGCCTCTGCTCTCCTCCACACGTAACTTCTGCCCCCACTTCAAAGCTGACGTGCACTGAGTTTCTTCCTGCACATCAGGCACTATTAAACACTTCATGTTACCTCACTTAATCTCACGACCATCTGCGGAAGCTGACGATGTGACCACTCTCATTTTGCAGAGAGTGAAAATGAGGTGGGCAGGGGCTGCCCATGGTCATCCAGCTGGTGAACAGCAGAGCTGGATTAAAACCCTGTCTGTCAGATTCCAGAACAGAAGTTCTTAGCCCCGTTCTCTGCCTAACAAATGGCAATGGTAATTCATTCATCCATCGAATGCCCACCTTTGCCTTCTCTTGTACCATCACTCCTCTCACCCGGCTGAAGACCAATGACTATGGAACTTTTTCTCAGGTCAGAACACCCGAGTGGTTTTGTTTTGTTTTGTTATGGGTTGCTGTTTTTTTAAGAGCCAACTGCAAGTGCAAACAGAAACAGTGTCTCCAGTGGTCCTTCTGCTTATAAAACTAGACTCCTTGGCTCACATCTGGAAGTCCTTAGATACAGCATCCTTTCATTTACCTAGGGGTTTGTGCTCTCACCATCCTCAGTGATTACTGATCTCTGACCCCGCCTTGTGCCTGAGCTGTACACATCCTTGCCTCGGGGGCATGCTCAGGCTCAGCGTACCAGACAGTGAAGTAAGTACTCAAAGATCATAGTGACATCTGGTCCCTCTTTCTACCCCCACTGACTGGTGCAGTGTCTGGCACAGAGTAAGAGTCGAAAAACTGGTTGTTTGTATGTTGGATATCTTCATGCGTACTCATAAGTGGTAACTCAGAAGTGTGATAAAACTTGCAGTGACAAATGGGGAGTTGGGATTAAAGTAACTGAGACTCACCAGTAATGGACAGCACATGGTGAATACTTAGTATGTGTCAGGTGTTGTGCTAACACTGCACATGAATAATTCTGGCCCCCACAAGGATGTGGGAGGGAGAGAATATTGCTGTCTCCACCTTACAGGGGAGGAGGCTGAAGTGGGAGAGGGTAAGGAACTTAACCAAAGACTTGGAGCTCTTATGTGGTGGAATGGAGTTTCATGTCGAGAAATTAAGAGTCCAGAGACCACACATTTACCCACTATCTCAAATGGCCTTAAAAAGAGAGTCACCTGTTCTCTTTTTTTCTCTGCTCATAATTCACTCAGCCCATTTATTCACACCCTCAAAAGTCTGTGAGTGCATTCTTTGCCCCAGGTACTAATTTTAGGTACTAGGAATATAACTGAGGCCAAGTCCTTCCCCAGGAATAGTACTGTTTTCTTTTTTGGATGGACAACTACCTAAACCAGGACATAATGTGAGAGTTTTCACAGGCTTGGGTGAAACAGTAGACATAGAAATTACTTATTTTACAATAAATTAACATAATATATGCAGTAGTTGAAATCCACTCACAATATTAGAGAGGGACAGGGAAAGAGCATTATGTCCAGCCGGATATCAGGAAAGCACAGGGGAAGGGTCCTGGGGGTGGTGATGCTCTGTTGTTTTCAGTTGCAAATATTAAATTAATGGAGCCTCACCTGAAGGTCATACAGATCTAGCGACAAGACAACTCTTTTGATAATCTTCTAGGAAAACTTTGTCTGTAAACGGTCACCCAGCACATACTCTAGGCTCTGCCAGCCATACAACCTCTAGCTCAACTACTTATTTAGTCCTGTTATATCCTGAAAGTAGTCACAGACGATACATAAATGAACGGGCATGGGCCGAATTACATACAACTTTATTTATAAAACAGGGCATGGGCTGGGTTTGGCCTGTGGCCTGTAGTTTGCTGACTCCTGTTCTGATCTGAAAAACTGGAACTCACAGTAGCTGTGATAGTTTTTACTTCCCCTGAATTCCTGAATACCCACATGGCCAGCAGTTCTTACTGGTGCAGAAATGCTGCTACATCAATCAGCTCCGGATCCCAGCGTGCAACCTGCTTAATTATGACTAACACCGCCCAACTTTCTCGGAGAGAAAACATTCTGCGAACAACAGATGGTGTTGCTATGGAGTCTCCCACATCCTCCCCGACTGCAGATGTAACTATGCCGGTTGCGGGCTGAAAATGATCAACCAACTGATGGCTTCCTGGGAAAATATTTAAAAGATAGAAATATTCTGCAGATGGGGAACGAAGAGCCTGGTTGATGTTCTCAAATAAAGAGTAACCACTAGTGAAAAAAAAAGAGAGAGAAATCAAAGGTGCTCATCTTTCACAGCCAGAAAAATCATTAAAACTGGGAAAGCCCTGATGATTATAAGTAGACACACCAGGACCACATCACCACTCACAATGGCCTCTTAATTCTAGACCCTGTGGCATTAGGTATCTAAACTACAGCCATTATTCCGCAGTAAACCATATGACTCGATGTTTGTAAATATGACCCGCTGGTGTATAATCTGTAACCACAGCCTAGAAAAGCAAATATTTCCTCTAAGTCTGCAAAAACTCTCACATTATGTTGTGATTAATATAGCTGTCCATCAACAAACAAAAACATTTTTAAAAGTCAAGCCATATTTCTCAGTCAAGCCAAGAATAAAATATATATAATTTGACTCTACATTATTCTTGTCTTGTTTATTTCACAAATATTTACTTATTTAGCACACAATGCAACAAAACAGAGGTGTAGGGATGTAAAAAGTAACTAAACTTATGACCCGTGAAGACCTTAGCAGCGGCCAGAAGCCATTATAAGCCACTGCTAACCATGGATAATTTCCCTGGTGTACACACATTAGCACCGGGTGTCAATACTAAACAGAGAGACGCAGTGAAGGAAGGAGAACTCTGGGCCACGGTGGTAAACGAGTAGCAAGAAAAGGTTGCCCGCATCACGTGTTGGGAGAGCAGAAGTCAGGAAGATCACAGGAAAGGATGCATTTTGGAGAAGGGCCTTACGAAGGCGAGGCAGTGTCAACAATGATATGGAAGCTTTTAGGTGACAAATAACCGTAAGTAATTTAATCTTCTTAAGGTGTTCTCTGCTCGGTTAGGGAGCAGAGAAAGCTTGACAGGGATTAGCTTATTTGGAGGGAGGCAACTGAGTTTATGGAGCCTGACTCTGGGCTCCTTCCTGGCATTTCCCCCTCATCATTTATGTTAGAAAGTGTTTTAGATATCAGATGGTCAGTTCTCTGGACAATTAAGAAAACATGTGAGATGTGATGATTGGCTTCAGAAACAGTAATTTTCAGGAAAAAAAGGATCTTCAAAAGCACAAATAGCTAAAATTTATGAGATTATGGAAAACAACTCCAATGATAATAGAATTGAAAAAAACTTAGGAATAAATTTAACCAAAGAAGTGTAAGATATATCAATGAAAGCTACAAACACTGCTGAACAAAATTAAAGTCTAAATAAATGGAAAAACATCTCACGTTTGTGGACTGGAAGATGTGATATCAGTAGCATGACAGCACTTCCCAAATTGATTTACAGATCCAACATAATCCCTACTGGAAGTTTAACTGCTTTAAAGACAAAATCAGAAATAGACATGTTGGTTTGAAAACGTGCACGGAAAAGCAAAGGATCCCAACTAGCCAAAACAGTTTTAAAAAGGAACAACAAATTTGGAGGCCTCTTACTTCCTGATTTCAAATGTGTATTCTAGTAACCAAGTATGATGCTGGCATAAGAACAGACATAGAAACCAAGGAGGCCAGAAATAAACCCAGACACTAATGGTTGACTTTCAGCGAGGGTACCCTGAACACATGGTGCCAGGACAACTGGATATCTACATGCAAACGAATGGATTTGCCACCCCCTGCCTCGTTCCATGTACAAAAATGAACACAAAATGAATTAAAGACCTAAATGTAGGAGTTAAAACTATAAACTGTAACAAAAAATATAGGTATAAATATGAATGACATGGGATTAGGCTTCTTAGATATGGCAGCAAAAAAAAAAGCAAGAAAAAAACAAATACATTGGACTTCATCAAAAATAAAAAACTTTTTTGTGCCACAGGACAGGATCAAGACAGTGAGAAGATAAGTCAGAGAATGAGAGTGAATGTTTGCAAGCCACATCTTAAAAGGGTCTATATTTAGAATATGTATAAAACTTTCACAACTGAACAATGAAATGACAATCCAATCAAAAAGGGGACAAAGGGTTTGAATACACATTTCTCTAAACGAGGTAGGCAAATGGCTAGTAAGTGCATGAAAACATGCACCACATCATTAGTCATTAGGGAAATGCACATAAAAACTTCGATGAGATACTTCCTACTCACCAGGGGGCTGGACTGGAAACAAAACCCAGAGAACATTAAGTGGCAGTGAGGATGAGGAGACATTGGAAGCCTCATACATTGCTGGTGGAAGGTAAAATGGTCAAAAAGTTTGGCAGGTGGTCTCTTAATAAGTCAAATGTAAAAATGACCCAACAGTTCCACTCCTAGGCATGAACCCCAATATAATTGAAAATATATGTTCATACAAAAACTCATACATGAATATTCAGAATAATATTATTCACAACCAAAAAGTGGAAACAAGTCATACGTCCATTAACTGTGAGTATACAAACAAAATGAGATCCACTCAAATGGTGGAATATTTAATTCTGCCATGAAAAGGAGGTAATGACACACACTACAACGTGAATGAAACCTGAAAACATCATGCTAAGTGTAAGAAGCCAGACACAGAAAGCCATATATTGTATGATCCCATTTATACGAAATGTCCAGATCAGGCACATCGGTCCAGACAGAAAGCAGACTAGTAGTGGCCAAGGGATGGGAGAGGAGAAAACGGAGCCAGTGCTCGTGGGTATGGGATTCCTTCTGGGGTGTTTGAAATGTTCTGGGGTTAGATAGTGGTGATAGTTAACAACTCAGTGTGTGTACTAAAAAACACTGACATGGGGCCTTTCAAGTGGAACACATCATGTTATGTTAATTATATTTGTACAAAAAGCAGGGTTATAAAAGTGTGAATGAGGTGATCACGGGCTGGTCCTCAAATGGATAAAATAAGGGGACCTTGTTCAAAGTGCATTAGCAAGTGATTTTAGGGCCCCTAAAAGAAGAAATAAACTCCTATAGCTTGGTATCCTTTAAGGTAGGATGAGCTAAGCAAGAAATTAGATTTGGTAAGGGTTTAGTGAAATTAATGGGTGAAAGGGGATTCTGAAAAAAAAAAATCTGTAAGCATCGCAGGCTGATGACAGAGGGCAGCTGCTCTGCTGTGAAATGCCCCGCAGCATTGCTGCTGTTATTGGCGTTAGTAATATCACTACTATATCTGAGAGGAACAGGAGATGAAAACGCTCCAGTTTGAGTGCAGGAGAAAATCCTTATTTTCTAATGAGCCGATCCTTATTTTTAAGTAGATTAGGAGCTTTTTTCCCCATTCACAGGGCCTCTGCGAATCCATTTGTACTTGAACCATATGTACAGTGGATAAAGAAAAGTCTTCCGTTTGAACTTGGCTCTGATAAAAGCTGAGTGATCAATAGAAGCACACTTCCCTTGAGTTAATCAGACACACAAATACAGAGCGTTAGGTCCTCCCTGGGTAGGGACGGCAAACGTGGAACTGTGGTGCCACCAGGTCCCCGTGCTGCTGTCTAGAACAGGCACTGCAGACTGGTAAGTGCCCACTTCCTCCCCTGGGCTCGACTTCAGTTCTGCAGCTGCTCCGAGCGCAGCGCTCCAGGCAGCCGGAGCCAAGCCCCGGAGGTGGTACCCAAAGGAAACACATCCACACGTTTGTTCTATGGGCTCCCGCCCTGATGTCGTCAGGGAAGAATGGAGAGGGGAGTGGAGCGCTGGAGAGAAACACTCGCTCGTGTGTGTGGCATGAGTTCTAGTTTACTCTCAGGGTTTGTATGGCAAGTCCACAAAGGGCAAGACCTGCTTACAGACGTCCATGCTGTGAACAAAGGCTGGGGAGGGGTGTCATCGATGCCACCCCTCAGAATAAACAGGCCAAATCAGATGTCCCAGTGGCAATGGTCAGTTTAAGTAAAGGGAAAAATAAAGAACCCCATTCATTTCTATTAGTCAGGAAAGGCTTCATGGCAAGATGACATTTTCGCCAGGCCTATAGAGAAACGCAGAATGGGAGAAGCACGGGATGGGAAAGTGAGGAAATGTGGTCCCTGTCCTCAAGGGTGGCATGGAGCCATGAGCAGGTGCGGATGGCCAGGTCGCCGGGCCAGGGAGGTATCTCTCGGGATGGGATCACGGAGACACGGCTGAACCGGCAAACACGAAAACGGAAAAATCATGGATTGTTTCTGCTTCTCCCTCTCTCTTCCTTCCTTCCTTCCTTCCTTCCTTCCTTCCTTCCTTCCTTCCTTCCTTCCTTCCTTCCTTCCTTCCTTCTTTCCTTCCTCCCTCCCTCCCTCCCTTCTTCCCTCCCTTCCCTTCCCTTCCCTTCCCTTCCCTTCCCTTCCCTTCCTCCATCTCTCCCTTTTCACTTTGCACTTCCACTCACTCAGCAACTACCAGGTGTCTGGTGCTGTTCTAGGCACTAAGGACACAGGCCACCCAGCAGGAAAGTCCCTGCGCTCTTCACCAGGGACATGTGCATTAGAGCAAGAAAGGGAAGACTCCACTGTGACATTGTGAAGGCAGCAGAGTAGAAGGTCAGACATCTAGGGTGTGTACATGTGTGTCTATATGCGTGTGTGTGTGTGTACATATAGGAAAGGATTGTGGTGAGACCGACAGGAGGAAAGTGAATAATTAATATATCTAGTAGTGGGAAGTGCTAAGAAGAAAAATACAAGGCTAAGTGTTGGGAATGGCGAAATTTTCATCAGAAGGACACTTCAATGAAAGGAGGGGATGAGACAGCTACAAACTTCCCAGGCAGCATGGAAAGCAAGCACAGAGGTCTTGAGGTGGGGGATGCTTATGTTACTGGAGAGGTGAGGGTTAAGGTGAGGTGAGTGTGGGGTCAAAGTCAGAGGAGACCTGGGGGCAGGATTGTGTTGAGGTACAGGGAACACACTAACAGCTGAGTCCAAGCAGGAATATTGTAGAAGTGAGATGGTCACTTCACATGTGTACCACGTGAGGCAGCTCTCTTGAAAATTGCCTCTCCTTATTTCACAATGATTTCCTTAAAAGAAAAGGACCTATGAATGCAGAAAAATGGGGAAAGGCCAACTGAGATCTTCATGCAGCCTGCTAATTCCCAAACCCTTCAATGCCCCCTTACAGAGATCTGTGCCCCAGCTCTTCCATTGCCATTGGCTAAGGGAGGGCCTCCTTCCATCTGCAGAGGACAAGGCCCCCAGCAAGTCCTGGTGTAAGCTTTAACGCCCAGGCACCATGGGCTGGAAGAGGGCGCTCAGGAAGAGGGAATCTAATGATGATGGTTGATTTCTAACAACTCCTCCACATTGAAGCCAATTATCTGTACTAGTGAACAAATGAAACTGAGTCATAAGCTTCCCTTCACTGACTCTGGGGGCAGAAGTGCTTGGTGACATATCTGTGGACCGGCGTGTCCCACAGGCATGCACGGGCGTCGGTGGCAGTGAGGTGGGGGATGGGAGGGCGAGCCAAGCCATCCTGTAGCTTGTCACTAAACCAACTAGAGTGTGAAACAATCACCTCATGTAGGCACTGGAATCTCTTCCCTTTGTGCTTATGGAATGTCGATTTCCCCAGCTCTGCACAACCAAATTCTCCCTGTTCCTTAGGAACTGGATCAAATCTCACTTCCTCCCCTGGACCTTCCCCATCTACTCAGATAAGTGCAATTCATCTGTATTTCTCATAGGGTCCTTGTAAACCTGCAGTATAGTTATGAGAACAAGCACAGTGGTTTTAAATCGTAGATTCACCTCTTCCTAACTCTGTGCGTCCGCTTTCCCTTATGTTCTGGGTACCTTACTTTCTCCCCTCTGTGAATCTGGTTGAACAATGGTAGAAACTCATGGGGGTCACTGTGAAGATGGAAAGAGTTAATATAAGTAAAACATTTGGCAGAGTGGTTGCCTTGTAGTAAGGTCTCAATCCTCTTAGTTACTGCTTTGGTGATGATGATGATGATGACGACAACGACAATGATGATGGTTACCTGTGCTCAGTTCTCACTTGCCTATAGGACAGTAAGTTTCCAGCTGGTAGTGACTGCTTCTCGGCCATCTCTGAATTACAGTTATTTAGCAGAAAAGATTTGGGCACCATAGTTAGAATCAGACATGAGGATTTCAGTTCAACTACCTGTTAGCTGTGAGTTTAGGCAATGGCATAGAAAGCCAAGAGTTTGAGAGGCTTTTAACAAACGTTCCAGATTGAACAAGGTACTGAAAGATCACGTAAGCCAAGGAAAACCAAAGGCCCCATTAACAGCAGGCACGGTGAACACGGCACAGTGCAGTAAGGTGGCTACCTGGGGCAGACAGAATAACACGTTTCTATCTGGCAAATTATCTCTACCGCACTCACTCGAGCAGAACACAGGCCTAGGAAATGCTAAGTCTTCCTAGGTCTCTGTCCTCTACCTCAGCTGGGAATCTCTGTATTGGCACCAAGCCAAGTGCATGCCTTTGGCAATGTGTGATGCAATAGATGAATATCTGTAGCCAAGTCTGTTAAACAACAGAATTCTGTTAGTAGGTTTATAAAATCCAGGGCTATAAAATACCACCGTGTTTGCATCTGGGCTGACAACTGAGTGTCTCCTGCTATGATGATGGATGGATTCTGCAATCTGTTTTATTGGGGGGAAAAAAACCACACCACCATGGAACAGATGTTTTCCTGTAGAACCAATCTGTAATCAAAGATGATATTGCACCTCAGGCAAGATAATATCATATTTAACTGCTTGTGGAATATTAAAGATTCCTAAAAACAATAAATATATTTCCCAGATGGAGGTTGACTTTTTTTGAGGTTTAAATAATTTTGTCTTTTGACACAGAGAAGGGAATGAGGTACTTGAAGGGAGGGAGGTTCTAGATAACTTCCTATCTGAGTGGATAAATTTTGTAACTGGACAGGACCTTGAACAGCTCTGGGCTGAACTAAACTGGGAAGCACTGGGATGCTCACCCAGAGATGGGGTATTTCAGACCGGAACTGAAAGTTCCCTCAGGAGGCATGGAGCCGCCCTCGCCCCCTCTGCAAGGTCAAGGTCACAGGCACTGCTCTGTTCTCCCGCCAGCCTCTCTTCATGCCCCTTTGCCCACCCCTCTCACTCTTCTCGGTCCAGTCACCTTGCCCGACCTCCCAGGGACTTCACTTAGGTTTGCTGACACCCGCCACTCAGTTCAGTGCTCCGTGTGCGCTGTCTCACTCAATCTTCCCACCACTGTGAAGAGGAAGGTCTTATTCGACAAACCTTATAATGAAAACACAGCAGAGGAAGAGTGACTTGGCCAAAATCACACACCCAGCAGGTAGCTGCGTCAATTCTGTTTACAACCCAGACCAAAGCTCCCAAATCATTGACTGAATTACCAACATCCACTTTCATCCAGGATTTTGGTCTTTGGCCCTTGATGCTTTTGTTCTTTTGCTTGCTCAGCAAATTCTTCCTTTGGGTGTTTTCATAAACCAACTTAGAGTCAATTTGGCATTTTCACTGACTCCAGAGGTAAATCTGTTTGAATGATGATTAGCTCAAAATGTGTAAGGCACTACCATATTCCATATTCCACACTTGTCTGACTATCTCTTTCCCTCTCAAAGATTTCGAGGGGATATTGTGGTCACGAGCCCCACCTCCACTCTGCAAAGCTGATCGTATCCATGTGTGGTCAGTGAGAGAGGCACAGAGACTGGGGTGCAGGGTCCACTGGAACTAGTAACATGTGAAGAGCGGGTTTGTAGTGGTTCCTGGGAAAGAAGCATTGTCAGCCTGTCATGTGTCAGGCTATCTCCCTGCCCCTGGACAAAAGTGAGAAAGGATGAGACACAGCTGCTGCCGGTGGCTGCCCTGTAAGCAGAGGGCACCAGCCCCGTGCTCCAGCAGACAGGCCCAAAGCCCAGAGAGAACGGAGTCCGGGAGGCCGCCGAGAGCAGCCGAATCAACCACACCTGGAGGCTGACTTGCCTCAGCTTCACGCTGTCAGGTGACCAAACAGGTCTCCGCCTGTCCGAGCCAGTTCAAGGCTGCGCATTCGATGTTTGCTACCAAAAGCACCATGACTGTCGGAGATTTGCGTCTTCTTCCCTTTACACAGGCCAGAGTCCTAGAAACCAATTTTCAGTCTGCCCAGGCTTTTGTTTATGCAGAAGTCCTATCCCCACTGCTGCCATCTTTTAGTACAGCAATTCCTCTTCATGAAACCTCTGTGGAGCAGTGGTTCTCAGGTGGGTGATTCTGTTCCCCGAAGGGACACATCTCATTGTCAGGAGTTATTTTTTGGCAGTCACAAAAGAGGAAGAGGGGTTGCTACTGGAATGCAGTGGGCAGAGGCTAAGGATGCCACCACAATGCCGCGTCCATCCCCAATGTCAACAGTGCTGGGGTGGGGAACGTGTTCTGGACAGACGCACCAGTGTAGCTGTCTCTGTGGAGGAAGGTGGGCAGCTGAAGCACAAAGGCACCAACAATGACTGCAAAAACTTTAAAATAAATCTTTAAACTGATCATATTTATAAAGGTGGGGGCTTTTTTTAACTAAAAGAGTTGACAAACCAATGCACCTTTTCCTCTTTGAAACCCAGTTATTTCTTCCTGCATGAACAACACCTTCTATGTACAGTCACCTGTCCTGGGGCCGCACTGGAGGCTTCCTGCTGACCTAGCCTCCCAGATCTCTCCCCACTAAAACTCATTCCGCCGCTGCGCTTTCTCTGCCCAGTGACTTGGGACGGCTGCTTGGCTCCATGGTAACAGGTCCGAATGCATTTCCTGCCCTTCAAATCCTGGCTCTGTTCCTATCTGCCAACACCATATTTCAGAAGTTTTCAAGGTCTAGACAAAATTTCATTTTATTCTGTAAAGCTTTCTCTAACCACTTCAGCCCATGATAATCCCTCCCACTCTCCCTCCCTCCTTCCTTCTCTCTCTGTCTTTCTCTCTCCCCCACTTCTATGGCATTTATTGCCATAGCTTTCAATGAACTAAACTAATCTGAGAATCACTCAACATTAGGACAACTTTCATAGAGAGTAAAGTCCATAATGGAAGTTAAAAAACAGTATTTTATATTGTTCTTCCATTGTCCATAGAATCTACCACAGAGGTAGACACAAAGGTTCAAAATACTTGCTAATGAAATATATGCACACACAAGCCAACATATGTCTGCTGGAGCTCCATCTAAGAAGGCAAAGTTAGTTTTATGTGACAGAGGAAAAAGAGAAGGAGGAAAAATTATCTATAACATTTGTAGATGTAATAGAAATAAAATAGATTATAATTTCTCAGAGAACCACACTATCTAATCCTGAATTTCCCAGTTGTATTTCATGGGATGTTAACCGTTAGTCCAGGGCCCTGGCCGGATAGCTCAGTTGGTTAGAGCATCGTGCCAATATGCAAAGGTTGTGGGTTCGACCCCTGGTCAACAACAAAGTGAGGTCTCTCTCTCTCTCCTCGCCCTCCCTCCTTCTCTAATATCAATCAATAAAATAAAATAAAATTTAAAAAAAACTGACATTTACTTAAAAAAATAATAACAAAAAGTTATCCCAGAGAAAAGTGCCACAGCCAACTTACTGTACCTAGGCAAATAAGTTAAAAAAATTAAGTGTTTCTTTCCTTCAGAGCATTTCAGAATATGCTAATACTGCTATCTAAGAGGGGTTATAGATGTTTCCCAAATGTGTACCTCTCAGACACTTTTGAAGGATATTCATCCTTGACAAATAGTTTTAGAAATGCTGATCTGGACTAAACCTTCCGTTTTTCAAATGGAGAAGCTGACACCCACATGACACATGGGCTAATCAGTTACAGAACCAGGAGCTGGAGCCCGGTTTCCTGCTGTGGGCTCCTTCCTCATTCCATTTATTTTACAACCTCAACATTTTTTCAGCATCCCTCAGTGTTGAACTGAGGGACCAGCTGTGTGTGTGTGATTCCCCTTCGATAGATGACAAAATAAGGCCTCGGAGCGGATACTGGCATCTGGGTCGCAGCCTTGGCTGCTGTGGCCACACCAGACTAGAACCCTGAGGCTCCCGACTCCACGTTAACCCGCTGCTCTCAGCATGCTTCACTTTCTTTCCATGGTAGCAACAGAAGCGACTTTTTGGTAAAGTGTGGGAATAGGAAGGCAAAATCTACTGCCCCATGGCATTAAATTAAAACACACAGAGGACTCATCATATTATTATTTCATTTCATGCAATACAGACTTAAATAAAAAAAATTTACTACCTGGGATAAGGGGATGTTAAAGCAAGAAGAGACCTGAAGAACTATCTGGTCTAATCTGTTTATTTCACAAATAGCTGATATGATAAAAGGAAATAAAACGTACACAGTTGGCAGAGCCCGCATTTGAACAGGTGTCCCAGTTAGAAGACCGCTTAGAACTCCCCCAACCTCCGCCCCTTTCCCCGGTACTCTGTGACCTCAGACCAGTGGTTTTAAACCCATGCGCCACAAGAATTTCTAAAACGTGTAATACCTGGCTACTTAGTCAGGGGCACTGACCTATTTTTCTCTCAGACTGTCAAATAAAAACATGACAACAGCCAACGCAATAATAGCCGTCTGGTGTATGAATGAATAAAAGTTATACCTATATTTTTGTCAAATTAGCAAAAAATATACTATTTGGTGTGCTACAGATTTTCAGTAATTGGTTTTTGTGTGCCATGAGATGAAAAAGGTTAAAAATCACTGCCTTGGGCAAATGACTTCACTTTGCCAAAATGTCGTTTCCTTTCCTGAAAGGGAGGCTATTCACACCTGGTTCTGAGTGTGAAGACCAAGGGAAACTTAACAAAGGCAAGTTAACGTGGTCAATGACAGCAGTAGTTGTTAGTGTTATCACCACCATTATCCCCTTCATACGTGTACATGTCGAAGTTCCTAATTCAGAACGACGTGAACAACTACCGTTACCATCATTACCGCCTGATAAAACATCCAATGCCCAAACTCCTGGGGGAAAGGCTGTCCTTGCCTGGCATAGCTACTTCTCCTTTGGATTTTTGAAAAACCCACCTTTACCTTCTTGGCTGAGAGTGAACCCATCCTGACCTTTGTTTCTGTTTCGCGAGCCCACCTGCCGCTGGTGGTCTGCCGACACTGTGTTTGTGTCGAACTCCATTCAGGTGTCTCTGCAGGCGGAACCTCGGTGCGTGGTGATGCCTAGGACGGGTGGGAGTGTTCTCGTTCCCCCCAGACCTTCTCATTCCAGTACGAAGGCACCGGGATGGCAAACACGGGCATACGAGGGCCTCGTGCAGGGGCCGCACCTGAGATGCTCAGCAACGCAGCACAAGTTATTGCCCCTTTCCCCCTCAATAAAGGTCCCTTCCTTTTTTCCGGATGCCCTGCTAGGTGCTGGCTCCAGTCCCTGGACAACTGTTACTACAATACTGTCCTGTCCCCAACCTGTACTAGGTAGTTATAACTCAGAAGATGACGAAAATGTACCCCCGGGTCATCCCCATCCCACGCCTTGCTCTGGAACCCTGAAAAGCCCTCAGGTCAGATGATTTGAAAAGTGCAGACTGAGAAACATGGGTTGGAGGGAGACTGACCCCCACCCTCTGTGTCCAGCCACTCCCGACTTGCCAGGAAAGAAGGAGCTGGAGGCGGAACCAGAAGCATTTTGCTGCCTGGAGGTATGTCTCTTGGAAAACTTAAGTCCTGGGGAATTTGTAACCTTGACCAAAACCGGTTCTTATGGCCAGGTGCTTCTCCAGCCCATCACTCGGTGATGTACAGGTTACTACTCAGCAGCAGTTCACGTTCGTCCAGGCATGGGGTTTCCCACGCGCTGACGCAGGGCCGGTACTGGGGTGGGTGCTGGGGTGCTGAGCCCAGCAGCAGTTTCTGAATTTGGCAAAGTTACACATTCCAGATTTTCTGACTCAGCAATTTGCACATTTCAAAATCTGGCAGGTCTCAAAGAATTCTCATGTAATTGCGAGATTATGGATGTCCAGAAAGGTTGAGTGAGCACCCAGGTTCCCACAGGAAATTCCTCACAGAGCTGAAAATGAGAAGGCAGGTCTTTACTAGCTACCTAGTTCTTTGCTGCATGATATCCGGGTTTCTCCCCTGTCCAGGGAAAGGGGAGAGTGGTGCAGCTTGCCTGTGGCCCTTCTTCGGTGTTCTCACTAATATCAGCTAGCCCAGGGAATAGCACTCAGACTCCTTGTTAACTGGACATTGAAGTTCCCCTTTGACTTCCACACACACCCATCTTGCTCCTCAGAGAGGAGATTTAATTCAGAAAATCCCTCTTCACTGGAATACACCCAGCTGGGCTTTCCAAGTTGCCTCTTGAAGAGATGCGTTAATCAGAAAATTGCTTGGAAACAGAGCCAGCCCACCTGGCTCCCCAGGGTCTACCAGAGTCTGTGGAAGTTACCCTAAAATCACGGGAGCACAGCCACTTCACCGGCCCCTTACTGGACACTCGTCCTGAAAATAAAACCATAGAAATGGATATAGCAACTGCTGGCTGAGGGAACCAGAAAATAGCCCTGGGTTCCCCCGGATAGGCTAGCCACCACCTAGAAGGTCCCCTCGAGCACTTACTGTGTCTGGCACTTGATCCAGCCTCTTAGTTTTTCATCCCATTTAATCCTCACAGTAAGCCCAGGTTTTCGGTATTGTTATTATCTCTGGTTTGCAGGAAGGGACACTAGCTCAAAAAGAGTGAGTGAGTTGCTCCGGGTACAGGCACAAACCCAGAGCACACGCCCACGACAGGGCCGTATTGCTGAAGTCGCCAGACCAGCGCTGCAATCCCAGAGTTCTGATCACTGAACTTCTTCATAGAAAGGACCTGTTGTCACACAACACGAACACTGAGCAGAGCTCAGCAAGGACCACTGAACGACTAAATGGGTCCTCTTGCATGCTCCTCCATCCAGATCAGTGGAATCTGAGGGAGGCACTGGGCGATGTTTTCTGACTGTCACGACTGGTGAGCATGGGGCACGACTTTGTGCTACTCACATCCACCGAGCAAAGGCCTGTGATCTTACAGGGCACTGGACAGCCTCGTACAATAAAGAATTTTCCAGCCCAAAATGTCAGCAGTGCCGAGGGTGAGAAACCCAGTCTAGACAAAGCCAGCTGAGGTCCTACTGACATCTACAGATCAGTGATTTTCAATGTTTTCCACCTCATGGCACATAAAAACTGCTTACTAAAATTCTGTGGCACACCAAAAATGTTATTTTTTTGTTGATCTGACAAAAAATAGGTATAATTTTGATTCACTCACACTGGACAGCTATTGTTGGGTTGGTTGTTGTCATTTTTTTATTCGACAACCTAAGGGAAAAGAGGTCCGTGCCCCAACTGAATAGTCAGGTGTTGCACGTTTTAAAAATTCTTGTGGCACACAGGTTGAAAGTCCCTGGTATAGATCATACAGAAGCTTCGGCCTGGACGAGTTTCTTTGAATCAGATTCTGCTTTGGTTTCTAGATGCATGACCTGGCTCTGACTTCATCTGGATTTTAGTCTTTTGTCTATACCTTGGATATCTACCTCTATCTTTTTTAAATTCACACACCTGGTTACACAGTATACAGGTTCCAATCTCAAAAGACTGGGACTAGTACTGGGATCTTCTGTTTCGGAATTCTTGCTGTGTAGTTGTCCCTCATGTGTTGTGATACTCTGGACAATTCTTTTTTGGGGCCAGTGTGCTACAAGGCGGCCACGCAGAAGTCATGAGGTTGTCGTGAGGTTGATTATTGTTAAGGAGAGAAAGCAAAGGTGAGAGGCTAAGTGGGAACACTGATTGTGTGGCTTCTTGGCTCAAGACAAGTTACTCCATCTCTCCGAGGCTCACTTTTCTGTTTTCTTACATGTACTGTAGGGATAATAAATAATAGGACCTACTTCACTGGGTTGCTAGGAGCATTGCATGCATTAATATGTGTAATGCATATTACCTGACAGTATATGAAAGACCGCTTAACTTAATTTTTTCCAGAAAGCTGGTCGCACTCATACAAGCTGGTTCCAGAAAGTCAGGTTGCACTCAGAGAATGCAGATAAATCATTCTGATAAATCCTTGCATTTAGACACAGAATTCAAAGATGACGATGTGTAATATGTCCATGGCAAACCCAACGTACCTTGAAAGGCAAGACAGTTACTGTAAATAGGTGCAATGCGTGGATTAATACTGAATGCAGTGGTGGGGGCTATGTCAGGCTAGGGAGGGGCGCCTTGTCCAAAGGCATCACAAAGCACTACTATCCTCTGCTCCCTCTAAACACACAGACACTCACCCCCCCCAATTGGACCTGTTGTCTCATAATTTGCAAACTCCTCCCCTAAGTTTAAATAAAGTTGAGTCTATAGAGGTGTCCTCTGTTCCCCATACACTACATGAAGTCATTTGCCCAAGGTGAGGATGCTCTAACTCCAAGTGGATAGGCCCAGTGTAGTCTGACCCCAAGTGTGTGTTACAGACAAACGTGTACAAGGCCAAGTTTAACAGAAGTCATCTTGCTGAACACAGGATTAATCCTCCGATCAGCTTGCTAAACAGTAAATTCTCTCCCTTTCTGACAACTCTTCTAACACCAACTATTTGGCAATCAACCTGAACTTCTGTTAGCATGCTTTAGTATGACTTGTATTTAAAGTTTTAAATATTTGGGGGATGGGGAGAATGTATGTTTTATATCACCAATCCAGCTGCACGTTTTTGGGGAGTGGAGGGAGGTACTTGCACACAGCAGGCATACAAATAAACTTGTTTTTTTTTTTTTTTCTCTAACTTTGCCATTAATATTCTGTCTACCGTTCTGATCAACCCATCTTGAAATACACTGTATTTTTTAGGCTCACTAGCCTTTGAAACCTTTGACATTTTGATAAAGGCAAATGTTTGCACTGATGATTAAAATCTATTCCTTAGCCGGTATATAATGAATATTCAACAGATGCCTAGCATAATGCTAGTCACTTTTCAAGGAATGAAATATCAAGCTATATGGCATTATCTCAGTCCTCGGAAATAGCACAATATTGTAGAAAGAAATGAGACTTCAGAAATAGACAGCTTTGGTTTCAATCTCTGGTTCCCTTATTTGCCAACTCTATGACCTTTGGCATGTTATTTAACTTCTCCAAGGCTTCACTTCTTTGTATGTAAAATGTGTAGGTGATAATTTTTACTTGATAGGATTGCTATAAAGTAGAAGACTAAATAGCATCTGCAAGCTTAGCAGAGCTCCTGACACCCTTGAGGGGCCCCCTAAATGTCAGATCTCCTGCCCCTTTCCTTTTCACGATGCCATCCTCCCCTGCCCTCCCCCTACCCTAACGGCTTAATTTATGATCCTGGAAAGCCTAATACACTTTTTCAAAAAAGCATTCAAATAGAAATGCAAGAGCATAGTTGATCCCCCTCTTTCTCTCCCTGTCCCTGCTCCTGGTGGTGTCTCAGCAGCTCCTGTTACTGTACCACCAACATATTTATCAAATCTCAGCTCCCTGTCTTCCCTGCCCCTATTCCACTTGGAGTTCCCATCATCTCTCACCAGAATCACTGAGCAGGTTCCTCCCCAATCTTCTTGCTCCCACAGTTTTCCCTCCTACAGCCCATTTTTTATACATCAGTCACAAAAAAACAATATTTATCTTTTCTCGGCTTAAAATCTTTCCCTGACTTCCTAGCTCATCTAGGACGAAACTCCAGGCCATCGACACCACCTGCACAGCCTGGCTTGTAGTAATTGCACTCAACAAATTGCATGTAAGTCCAACACGAGTTACACTCAGCTTGGACAGCCTTTTCCTTGCCGGGGTCCTCCACCTAGTAAGCCTGTTTTCCTGCTCCTTGCATATATCAAGCTTCTAGCCTCAGAGTCTTTGCCTTCACATTCCTTTAGTCTGAAGCATCCTCCCCCTCTGCTGTTGCCATGGCTAGCTTCAGGTTGCAGAAATACGTGCTGTAACAACAACATCTAAAGCAGAGCCTCCTTTGGACTCTGTTATCAGCTTATCACATTTTTCTTCTCATAGCTCTTAAAACAACTGATAGTTACCTGTTTATGGTTCTTTATTTCTCTCACTAGATTATTAACTCTATGGAAGCAGGTAAATGTTTACCTACTGATAAGCTGTATCTCTGGGTCATAGCCTCCTGCCCAGCACCAGGGAGCATGCCATACACCTTTGTGGAAAACGTGGACCACTGAGTGCCATCAAAATCGAGCAACTGGGTGGCTACCACATTGTTTCCACCATGGAGAGAACGGCCCATCAGGATTTGACCAGCTCTTTGGCGGGTGGTGAGACGAAACAGCCAACGACGAGCAAAGTAAGACTCAGTCATAATTGTTAAACTAATCATGAGTCTAAGGTCCACCCAGGCACCAAAGCACTGAGGTCCAGGATTCTCACGTAAATAAACATTCACAGAGGAACAGGAGGGAAATGTGCATTTAAATGACGTGGCCTGGCTAGAGTCAGACACAGGAAAGGGAAGACATCTCCTGGAAGACACCCCAGCAATGGCTCAGATAGCAGCATGGGAAAACAAAACAAAACAGTCTGGAATACCAGCTACTGCCCCCGGAGAGAACGTGGCAATTCTCACCTCTCCTTTAAGTAACTCACTAGTAAATATGGAGAAAAATCAGAAGTAAAACAAACAATGAATAATAATAGCTTCCTACCACATGAGCTCCTAGCATGCACTAGACATTCTGCTAAGTGTTTTCCATACATCATTTCAACCTCATTCCCAGCCATACCAGCTTCGGGATAATTAGCTGTCGCATGACATCGTGGTCAAGAATATGGACTCTGGAGTCAGGAAGTCTTGGGTTAAAGACCTCACGGCCTGAAAAGCTTGGGACAAATTAAAAACCTCTCAGAACCTATTTCCTTCTCTAAAGATAGAATTGGCAACAATTCATATTTTGAAAGGGTGAATTTATGTAAAAGAGAAAATGTATTATTCACCTACGGCTCTGCCTGGTGCTTATAAGTTTCTTGGCTCCGTGAGCTCATCTTCACCTTTACTTGGACAAGTGAAGAAAATAAAGCCTTCACAGAGGTTCGGCAGTTTGTCCGGGACCTATGTGGTCACAAAGACTGTGGTTTTTCCAGCATCCCTTGTGACCTTTCAGGCGCAATCCACCTTTGGAAATGTGTCAGAACTGGAACTCACGTAAAGAGATGCCGGTGTGCGCAGTGCAGCAGGCACGCTTCTCGTCTCCCTACCGCTCTCAGAAGCACCTCTCCACACCAAGGTCAGATGCAGATACGGGCAGAGTAAGGAAGAGGTGTCCTCTCCACAGTTTAGGAGGACCTCAGGGCGCCCTCCATCAGGTATCCCCAAAGGCTCCACCAAAGGCCCAAAAATACCCTTTTGATTTTTGTGTGCCCCGCAGTCTTTTGCCATAATGTACTTATCTTTTGAGTTTCTGTATGAAACTGTTAACTGTTATTTATGGTTTGATTAGAATTAAATTTCTATTAGGAGTTATTTAGAAAAGAATTAAGAATAGAACAGAGGAATTTGAAAAGATAAAGAGATAGTGTGAACCTTCAAAAATTGGGCAAGACACTACAGGGCATGCCTCTCTCCCTAAGTGCCATCCTTCGCTCTCCGCACACCATTCCTTCTCTCCCTCTCCCCTTCCCTCTTTCCACTGATTCCATAACTCATGGAACACCTGCTTTGGGCCATTAATATGTATCCAAACACTTAACACAACGCTAAACAGAAAGAAGCAGCATGGAGATGTTTTCTTAAAGCATTACACAGCAGGCCATGTAAGGCGAGAGGAAATGAAGGTGGCTTACTTCACATCATGTCCACACACACACACTAAGGGCCTTCTCTGCATAAGATACTGGGGGCAGAGCGATCATAACACCCTGGAAACAGAGAGGAGGACTTGAAATGGCAGCAAACTCACATATGGTATCTCCAGTCAATTACGAAAGGGAAGTCTCCAGGTACAGGAAGTAAAAGTCCTTCTGGCCCCTCACCCTTTGGAAACTCCAAGATTACAGAGTCAGCCAAGGAGGATATCCAGAGAAAGCAACAAATGCAAAAGCAGAACATATTCAACTCCACATTCCGGTCAGTTCCATTGGAAACAACATCATTTTACTGCAGTCTTCTCATCTGATCTTCAAATACTTGCTTTCTTCCTTTCAAAAATAAATTGCTCCAAATGATGCAACCATAGCATTCAATGGAACCAACTTCAGCCAGCCACTTAACTTACCTTACTCAACAGCAGTTTTTACCAAATGCATTATTCTAAAGGTCCCAGGGGCTCTGAGAAAGCCAAGGAAGATTTATTAACCAAGATACCTTCTGAAAGCACTCCAGAACAGGCCCTGAGCAGCTTGGCAGTAAAGAAAATTACAGCATTTTTCCACTGCTCAGCTCTTACAAGGAGAAAGTCAGTGTGCTTCTCCTGGCTTAGAGTGCAGAGGTAGTCAGCAAACTCATGAAAGCAGAAACATCTCTTGTCTAGCCACTGGTGTCTTTGATATTTTTTACAGTTCACTTGGGCATCCTGGGGTACCCACATTTTCTTCCTTCCAACACAGTGTCAAGAACCTTATATACAGGAATGGGTAGCATTAGTTAAAGTGGTACCCTAACCCTTTTACCCTGAAAGTCAGCCTGCCACAGAAAATATTTAGAAGAACATTAAAAATAAGGTGTCAATCAGGCACCAAGATATAATTGATATGAAAGTCCAAAGTAAGATACACAGAATTGCCAAGAATATCCTCACTGGTTTCAAGATGTTGCAAGGGTCAAAGGATGTGGGGGAAAAAGGATTTGTGAATATATATTTTATGGGGAGGATGCACTTTCTATTCTCAAGCCTAATGAAAAGAAACCTTCACTGAATCCAATCTGGGATCTTGCCATTTGTTCCCTGTCACTGAAGTCATTGGACTTTTTATTTTATTGAATGTATTGGGGTGACAATGGTTAATAACATTTTACAGGTTTCAAGCATACAATTCTACAACATATCATCTGTATATTGTAGTGGGTGTTTACCACCCCAAGTCAAGTCTTCTTCCTTCACCATCACCATTTGTCCCCCCTTTACCCTCATCTACCTGTCCCCACCCCCTTTCCCTCTGTTAATCACCATCCTGTTGTGTCTGTGTCTATGAGAGTTTTTTGTTTCTCAATCCCTTCACTCTTTTCACCAGGAAATCCGGAGGGCACTGGAGGCAGGAGAGGGCTGCTAATTCAGAAAGAGCATGTACTCTCAGGATCCGCCAGGGAAAGGATGGATGCTTGTTTTTCACAAGTCAGACATGGACTGGAGAGGAAGCTGTCTCAGAGTCATCAGAAGTCCTCCCGAAGGGGAGACTTCTTGGGAGATAAGAAGTTCTCATGTAGAATGAAAGGAGGGATGAGCTGTCCTGTGCAGGGATGGAATGCTTTCTTGCTTTTTCCATGGGGGTTGCAGGAGATGTCTCACACTCCCAAGGCTGGGAATCTCCAAGAATCCAGAAAATACTTCTGGAGGGAGGAAGTCAGCTTAGCCACCTACCGGTCACGGGGACACAAAGTCACCCGGGCAACTAATGACTGCCCCACTCTCTACTACCACCACCACCCTGGTAGGGTCTAAAACTACAGCCAGCAGCTAGGAAACCAGGAGAAGATGGAAGTACAGACAGCTGAAATGAACCTTACTCCTCCTGAAAGGAGGGAGCCACCAGTGAAAGGCTATCTCCAGGTAAAAGAAACAAACCCAACTCTGAATGAGGTTTGAGTCAATATATCTTAGATGGGACATGTAGCATTTCTAAAAACGGACCTTATGTTCTGTTCCCTAAAATAGCACCACACTGTTTACAACTTTTAACTGGCAGAAATCCCACCAGGAACTACCTACGCTTTTAGGAGGGTGGTAGAGGGGATGGCCACCACCAACTCAAATTTCCAAGAAATAGCGAAGAAAAAACAGAATTTCATTTTAATTATATTGTGAGTTGTGCTTATTCCATGTACCAATTATTCAACACATATCTGTTGAGCGCCAAGCGCTGCGATGGACAAGTGAATCCAATGGTGAGTGTGTCCTGCAACAGAACCCCTGCCTGCAGGGAGCCCAAGGGGCCATGGGTCAGAATGCGGGCTGCCCAAGCAGCCTGACATCAAGACAGAAAGCATATGCTTTGGGGTAATTCACACCTAGATGTGAATTTCTACTGCTCTATGCACCAGCTGGAGAAAATTACCTAATTATTTTGCACTTTAGTTCTCCTTATGCAATGGAGATAATATGATCTATCTTTTAGGACTGCCACAAAGAATTAAGGGAAATATATAGAAAGCACACAGTATACTTATTGACCAATGAAATGTCAAAAAGCAGTAGGGGATGTCCTCGACAAGAGGATGATGTGGCCCGTAATCCCTCAGAATCAGACAGACAAAACAAATGGATATTGCCATTAAATAACTCTACCATAAAAGTCAAAATGAAAGATTTAACAGAGTTCTTCCTAAATAGCTTATGTTGCTTAAAAATTCCCTCCTGACTGACTGTGATATTTTTATATCTTGAGTTTTTATTGTATAAAAAATCAGTACCAAAAAATCTAGGATTTAATCATCTCGTTTCCCATGCTTTGTCTTTTTGCACAAAATCTTATCTTCCAAACTATAAGAGCTCACTGAATTCAGGACAAGCAATAACATTTTGGAATATTTGCTAGAATGTTTTAGATCTTCAACAAATGTAGACAGAATTCAGTAAGAAGGACTGAAGTTGTCAAACACGTCAATGAAATAAAGGCAGGGTATTCTGAGCCCTCACTCTAACCACAAACACAAACATGGACTCTTTGTAGCCTCTTCCTAAACTGGAAAACGCTGTCTTCACCACAGCAGAAACACTTCCTCACACCTGCAAATCACCTTCAACTGATGAGAAACTCCTTTTGGCCTTGAGGTGGCTTCCACATAGTACAAAGACAGGTGGGCGGAGAGCAAACTTTTTCAACCCGGTTCTTCAAGTTGAATTTCACCATGGCATCTCACTGAGTCTGCCGATGGCATTTTGAAAAGAATTTCATTAAATGTTGCTAACATGTCATAAGCTCCCTTAAATGGAAGGGTAATGGCTCATAACATTTGTAAGCTTTTTAATTTCATGCAATATGAGCAGCATAATCAGGACCTATTAAAGTCAATCAGCTGTGCCAAGTGGGGCTCCCTACCTTGGCTTTTGTTTCTCGTCTCCTCGGGGTACACCCTGTGAACCAGGAGGCAACTGCCCCAGTATCATTCTTTAAGGCTAAGACTGGTGGATGATGCTCTGAACAACCTCTGAAGAAACCATCACGGCAGCATCTGCCTGTGAGGGCTGAACTGACACCTCGTGGGAAACGTCTTTCAGCTTCTGGGAAAGAGAGACTTCTCTTTCCATTTGCCTCAACTCGGAAGGTGCAATTTTGGTAGAATTCAAAATCAGCTAACTGAACAATGTAAGTGGAATTAATGTCTGGAGATAAATATAAGGAACCTTATTTATATTTTCAGTGACACTGAGGTTTCAAACTACTGATCCTTCAAGATGTCTCTCCAGGTTTTCTTCTACCGTGAACCCCTTCATTGTGATAGTGGACATTCGTGGGGCTCAGTGCCAGGGACTTGTCTATTGCCTATCCTGCTATTTTTTCTCATTCAATTTTCAAATGACTCTATGACACTATCAGTTACCTCATATTATGGAAAGAGAAACTAAAATTTGAGATGTCAAGTAATATGGCCCCAGTTACAAAGCTTGTAGCAAAGCTGGTCTTGGAACTCAGTTTCAGTCTGTCTTTAAATGATGTGTTTGCTACTGTGCTATTCTGCCTCCACAATCACCCTGTTGCACGTCTTCCCACAGCAGTGGGGGTGTCCAGGGATGGCATTTCCACAGGTGAGGTGATCACTGAAAATGGCTGAGCCACAGAATCAAACAGGGAGAACTCATCCCACAGTGGAGGCAGGGAGTATACTTCCCAGTCGGAGAAGCAGAGCTGAGAGTAACAAGCCAGCTTAGGGCAAAGCCACAAGCAGACGGATGGTTGAGAAGTGAGGAAGGCTGAGAAGAGGTCAGGGAATGGAGTGGAGGATGGGCTAGGGAGAGCGGGGGGACACTATGGCTGCGTGAACGCATGCAGGGATTCCAGTTCCGCTCTGTGTGCTGCTGGTCATATAGTGTGGGGCTCCTCTGATGGTCCGGGGGGGTGGGACCACACAGTTCACCCTGTCAACCTTCACCCCCCAAACACCAGGCTCATGGGCACAGAGACAATGTCCAAATGCAATGTCTGCATTCAGTTACAAATTGCACAAATGATCAGGAAAACATCCAGTTATTCTGAGCTGCCATGAATGACGACTGAACCAAGAAAATGCACAAATTAATGGTATGATGCTAACTGACATGCATACCTCCATAATGTCTAAAAGAGATGGGAGAAAAATTGATCTAAGAACACTTACTACGCTGTGGAGGCAGTGTACATTGAACCACATAGCAAGTAGGTCAGTTGGGGTTGATAGAAAATGAAGGAGCAGTTCAAGGAATAAGGGTGGTGGTGGGATGTTGTACTTATATATTTGAAGAACTTGTAAGAAAAGCTGAGTTTAGAATGAAGAAGGAAGAATCCTTTCTCCAGAGGGGTTCCCAGAAGTAATTACACCTGAGTGTCCTAAGCATTCATTATATAAAATGAATGAACTTCTCTCCTGTGAATCTAGGATGGCACTAGATCCTTGGAGAACTGGAAGACTTGAGGAAACAGTCATTCATATTTTTTTTTTGTTGTGTGTGTTCTGTAGTTTCAAATTAGGATCCAGAGTTAAGAAAAGTCAGGTCTTTAAAAATTTGGAATTTCTATAGGTTTTTACAATTTCATATTTGTTTCATTTCGATGAGATCAGAATGAGAAAAACTGGTAACTTATAGTCTGACATTCTGGGCAAAATCATTTCTATAGAACCTAAGATCTCTAGAATATCAAGGCATTCTTCCTAAGTCAGATTTACTTAGCACATGGATCCTTGATTATTTCCAAATAGACGCTAGAACACAATTCTCACGGAAGGAGTGACCTGAGGGAAGTAACAGGGTAGTGGGAAATGGCACAGTTTAGATCTGTGCTCTGAATGGACAACCAATGGTGACTGCATAAGGGAAACCATAGGACAGAGGCCATCAGAAGGAAGTGGCCAGAGAAACAGCAACTGGCAGGGAAGGAATTATGATGCTCCCACGGTCGTGAAACTGACAAGCATGCTGCCTTGGGCAGCGGGGAAAGTAAGTGGGGCCCACAGCACAGGCCAACATCTAACTACTGTGTACTATCCCAAGATAATACAGCACTTCGTTAACCCCACCGTGTTAGGGTCAGTAGGGCCTGGGGAGTTAGGGGTGTGTTCTCCCTAAACCTTTCTAAGCCTTTGACTAAAGAGAAGATCAAAATGATAGATCCTTCCTAGGGTCACAATGAGGAATAATGAGATAACTTCACATTAGTACTGGGGCTGTTAGCTACGACAACACGAGAGCCTCCTTATACATTATTTACACTGAAGTTCGACAAACACTTACGAGCAATTACAGTGGGCTGGCTCTTCACTAGGTGATTTTGCACTTATTATTGGTTCACTTAATCTCCATAATAGTAAATCGTTTAATATGTATTAAAGTTATAGATATCTAACATGAAAACAAGAACAGCGAGAACCCTGTAGGCACATGGCAACACTAAAAATTTCTAAACATCCCCCATTTCCTGGTAGTAATCTGTTAGTTATCCCAAGAACACAGCGGTCCAGGCATCTGCAGAGCCTCCTGCCTCTCCACTGAGCACAGTGGCTCCCCGGCCATTAGACTTGCTCTACAAGGTTGTGCATGCAGAGCCACAGATACTGTATTTTGCGGTGGTGTAAGACTTTTCAAGGATAACTTTTAAAACAATGGCAGCATTGTTGGCTAAATGGGACAACTAGAAATATTGAAATCAGGTTCCTTTACCATACAATCGAAGTTGTTGAATCCTGCAGGTTCATAAGCCCGGTTCCCTCCCCCAGCCCAACCCCCCGTGAGCCTGGGCAGTTGTCTCGCACAATCCCCGACAGCATCGGCATTGGCCATACTTCCATACTAACTCTGCTGTTATGTTGTCAGATCCTGCTTTAGTTTTGTTGAACTTCTTCCTGTACTTTCCTAACCAGACGGCTGCTCAGAGAGGATGCAAGAGAGCCAGTGATTTAGTGAATTCCTTGGGGCAGCTACAGAAAGAGTGGGGGTGAATTCCACATCTCAGAAACTCACATGGTCAGACAAATCAGGTATTTATCAAGAATGCTAAGAAGTAAATGGAAAGCAGAGTCTGTTAACAACTGAAGTCAGAACAAATATGGGAACCATACATCCATCCAGTGATATGAATGCTCATGCATTAATAATTTAAAAATAAAGCCAGCTCCATTTCTCATCTGTTAATGAGCTATGACCTGGGGATAATTCATTTTCCATTACATTCCTCTAACATTTTCTTAATATAAATGCCTGAGCCTTAACTGAGGCCTAAAACCAATATACACAGCTTGATAGTGGAAAACTGCAATTATCGTACCATCTGTACTTGTCTTTTACTGTAGGGAGATGACACTTTGTATTTGCAGGACTCTGACGTTACACAATGGTAGCGGTGGCTTCCTGGGGAGAGAAATCTACTCTATTGCACCGAGCGAGGAAAAAACCAGGCAAGTCTGCTCATCTTGTCTTTCAGCGCGGCAGTTCCTACCACAGCCTACCTCTCACGCCCTCCAAAATGCAACAGATACAGCTACGAAATATTCATCAGTCTTAAAAGCTGTGTTGACTTTGTATTTGCCCAGAGGAAGAATCACTGCTGATAACAACAGGATCCTTCAGGGAGAGAGCAAGGCCCACCCTCACCATTTCGGGAAGTGCCTTTCAAAGTAGAACACGGCGATGATTGACAGCACACCGCACCCAAAGGGGACACGCCGCTGCTGTGGAGGCCCCCGCATCAAAGTAAGCGTTAAGTATTCACTTATAATTTCAGATGGCAAAGGGGTGTTTCCTCAGCTGCTGAAATGACATCTCCTGAAAAATTATCAGTGCTGTTGACAACGAACAGTTTTTACAAATAAAGGTTAACAGTGTGCACACCCACAGCAATTATAAAGTGCGGGCATGACAAGGGTTGCCTGCAGAAGAGTATGTTTTGATTGCAGCATCAAGAAAATAATTTTTTTAAGTGACTGTTTTGTTCCTCACTTCAGGAGTGAAGAGCAACAAAACTTTTAAGGATGTACTGAAACATCCTTTTTTTGTAAAGCTAAAATCTCTCTCCATTATTCTCCCTAAATACTCAGCAGGTATTATTGGCTGTGAGATGCCCCCTAAAAGTAGGGCTTTTCCTACCATCAAAAGAATAAAAACCAAATCACAGTAGACTCTGGTGTGTGCTTTCCTCTCTTAAATGTTATTTATGAAACAAGCAAGAAGCAGTCTTATACCAAGTAGTCATTACAGATGCCTGGGGTATTCCGGAAATGGAAAGAGTTATAGGTGATGCTCACGGACTATAGGGATGAGGAAGAGGAGCTCAAAGATTTGAAGGGTTAAACAACAATTCTGTTCTCTTAAACTTTCCTGCCTGGAACACACAGACCCTCACTGGGGAGCTTCCATTAGCCAGTGGATGGCGTGAGTCTAGGCTTACAACAGGGCCAAGGTGCAAAGTGGGGAGAGATGGGCATTCAGTACCTTCAGTGCCACTTTCTTCTCTTCTACCTGTTCCGGCCCGTCCCACCCAGGGCCTCATGCCACACAGCTGCTCCAGCCATCTTTCACATAATAGCGTACTTAATATGTGGCTGATACAGAAATCAATCTGTAAGCATCAATAAAAGAGAAATTTATCTCCTTGCCTTGAGAGGCTCTGAGAGAATCTTTGTGTAAGAAGGATCCTAAGAAAACATTCATCCATTCATTAAAAATAATACTTTTCTTCCCTATGACAGGCCCTAGTCTAGGAGCTGGGGATATAGCAGTAAAACAATACAACAAATGTTAATAGTAATAAATTATTATATTCTAATTTTATATAGTGCTTTGTACTCAAAACACTGCTCTATAAAAAGTAAAATTTACCTATAAAGCAGTTCCCATAAGACTATCAGCTGATTTCTCAGAAGAAACTTTACAGGCAAGAAGGGGCTAGAAAGAAGTATTCAAAGTCATGAAAGGCCAGGACCTACATCCAAGATTGCTCTATCCAGCAAAGCTTTCATTTAGAATGGAAGGGCAGATAAAGTGTTTCCCAGATAAGGTCAAGTTAAAGGAGTTCATCATCACCCAGCCCTTATTATATGAAATGTTGAAGGCACTTACCTAAGAAAAAGAAGAAGATCACAACTATGAAGAGTAAAATGACAACCAACTTATAACTATGAACAACTGAACCTAAAACAAAAACAAAAACAAACAAAGCAAACAACTAGAACAGGAACAGAGTCACAGAAATGGAGATCACATAGAAGGTTATCAGTGGGGAGGGAGAGAAAGGAGAATGAGGGAAGAGGTACAGGGAATAAGAAGTATAAATGGTAGGTACAAAATAGACAGGAGAGGTTAAGAACAGTATAGGAAATGGAGAAGCCAAAGAACTTATATGTACCCATGGACATGAACTAAGGTGGGGGGATGGTGGTGGGAGGGGGGGGTGCAGGGCAGAGAGGAATAAAAGGGAGAAAAATATGGGACAACTGTAATAGCATAATCAATAAAATATAATTTAAAAAGTAACATTTGCATAACAAATTTTATAGAATATATAAAATAAATGAACTATTATGATCCTGTACTGAGTTTATGAGGTGGTGCTATGATTATGCCCATTTTCCAGAGCAGGGAAAGCGAGGCCCAGGAAAGGTCAAGGAATTCATCGGAGGTAACTCAGCTGGTAAGGGGCAGGGCCAGGATGTGACCAGAAAGCTGACGTTCCAGTGCCTGCAATCAGTCAGTAACTGCCTTTCTCTGTCTCTGACATCACAGAGATTAGACGGTAATGGCATAAGCAAAACAGATACGTATGTAAGTATTGAACTGTATACCCTACGCATACATACAATATATAGACAGAAATTAATATAAGTGAATAATTCATATATGATATAAATCAGGATAAAAAAAAAGCTACTAAGGGATATATTTTCGATGGGTGGTCAGGGAGGGTCCCCACAAGGAACTGCCATTTGAACAGAACCCAGATGAAGTGAGGCTAGGCTTTCACGCACCCGGCAGTTCTCGGACGTGGTGTGTGGGACACCCAGGGCCCGGACACTTGTGGCTGCTGATAGGGAGATGGGGTGGGCAGGGCATCGGGCCGAAGTGTCCCAGTCCCCAACCACAGCAGCTCAGCTTCCGTCTGGTCCTGATTTGGGGGTCCAAGTAAAATTTGACTTAAAAAAAAAAAAGATTCCAAGTCTTTAAAAAAAAAGTTGTAGAAAAGCACTGGTCACATCCAACCTCTTCACTTCGCAGATAAAGAAGCAGAGGGAGGCGAGCCATGTTTGCTAGGGGCTCGCTACTCACTGCCCCAGCACTGACAACAGAAGAGAACCCAGATCCCCTCACTGTGAATCCAGTGCACTTTCTAGACCGCCAGTCCGCCAGCCCTGACTCTCCTCCCTGCCCAGGACATTGTATTCATCTTCAGAGGGTATCGAGAGGGAAGGTTCCATCCCAGAGACTCTGTTTCTGAGTTTGGAAGCCTCATCTCAACTCCAGGCTTAGCCAGGGTGAACACACACACGCTCTGTCCGGCCCCTCGTTTCTGTTCAACTGTCCCTGCCCCTGTCTCTGATTTGAAATTATAGTTTCCCTTATCTTAACCCAATGTAGCTTTCCTTATTACGTTACTGCACACATCTCTTGTAAGTGACTTCGGATCCTCTGTGCAAACGTGTGTGTGCACGGGGAAAGGAACACCTGTCGTGTGGGTTTGGCGTGAATGCACATTTCTGTGTCTTCAAATAAATGAGATGCTGCTGATGCACCTTTGATGACAAGACCAGCAGCAAGAATGAATTTGGGGTTGTCTCCTGCCCATGGGCCCCCACTTCACACAAGGAAACGCTCTCAGCCTCATCTGCAGTTTGGACCACCGCCTGCTACGGGAACTCTGGGTGCTGCCGTTGTCACTGAGATCTGGCTGGAGCCCTCGGTAACCCGTACATTTCCAGCATGACCTTCATTTAAGAAGAGCATACCCAGTCAGTTTCTTAAGAAAGAACAAAATCTCCACCAGCCAACTTTAATTCTACTGCAACCAAAAGTCTCTGAGTAACTGTTTGTGTTCCCCAGAATAAACAAACCAGCCAAACTAAGTGTTGCGTCAATCTATTCAAACTCGGTGGATCTGTTTACAAAGGAAAAGTAAGCAGCTGGTTCACGCTCCTGTCCACAATAAATTACAAGTGAAAAGAGAGATACATTTTCGGGAATGGCAGTCAGCTTCCCAGTACAGATGGGCTTATAGATGGCCCTTCCAATTTTTAATAATCTCCATAATTTATGTGTGAGCAAAGAAAGGCGAAGATGCCTAATGCACCCCTCTCTTCTGACTTAGTACAAATCACTTTGATTTACTCAGGCAATACTTCATGGTCCAGTTAACTTCTTAATTAAAGACAGCAAGATGTTCGTGTTCCATGCAAGTGGCACGGAAAATACTGTTTTGTGTGCAATATGTTCAGTGGGGAGTTGAAGCTGTTTTGCTCACTGAGGAGGAGCCACCGGAGTCTTCGCTTGGTTTCAAAACGGACCCGAGGCACGGCTCTTCTCACCGTGACTACACCATGTCGGTGGGGTCTCTTCAGACCACGGCGGTACGCACCGGTGTCTGCCATCCCGCGACTCTTTTCTTCCTGCCTCAGGCAGAGCACGCCAAGTCCAAGTTTTCACCTTTCTTCTCCTCGTCGGCCTCCTCTCCATTAGTGGTCTGTCGTGGTGAGAAGAATAGAGGCCAAACAAGGTGTGTTCTCGGGGGCTCAGGGTGGGGAGAGGCTGTCGGGGGCCAGGGCCTCAGCCTCCAGAAGCTCTGGGACTGCCAGCCCTTGGCACTGAGCTTGCGTACTTCTTCCAAACCCACAGCAGCCAGACCCCTAGCGGAAACTGAGGCCAGGAGACAGCAACAAGAAGGGAGGAGCTGGGAGTCATGAGTGACTAGAATCCTAAGAAGCCAGCCTAGTGTCTGGACTTCTGCACGATGAGATACACGCATATACATTCTCGTGTCCATTAACCAGGAGTCTCGTCCCCAAGGAACATCAGGGCCTCGTTGCAGAAATGCATGAAGAGGTTGGGTGGGAGGCAACAGTGGTGGGTGGAGACTGTGGCAAACGGCAGGCAAATGCCCGGCCAAAGGAGGCAGCCGAGACTCAGCTCTGGTCCTTAGCAATACCGAACCACTTCCCCAGATTTTCTGGTTTGTCATGAGACTCAGAAAGTGTAGATTTTTAAAGATGTCAAATCTGCAGGTATTTAAAAATCAGAAACAAATTCATATTTAAAGGAGAACACTGTGTGAATAAACTATACCTGTCAGCTGGACTCAGCTTGTAACTTCGGTCGTAAGCCTTCATATTAATAGGTCACATAATAGTGTACAAGGGGAGGGTCACTTAAATTACTTCATTTACCCCTCGCAATAACTTATGACGCAGAGAATACCCCCTCAGTGACTAAGTCAGACACTACTAAGCTCAGCCGTGTATCACCACTGCTGTTTCCAGTCTTCCTCCCTTAGTGCTTCTGAACTCGTCCAGAGAGCTGACACGCTTACCTCGCGAGAGGGAACGGCACGTATCATAACTCAACGTCCTGCACTGAACGCAGTGTCACGAGACATTCAACCACCACGTGACTGGTGTGTTGATGTGGAGGAGCACCGCAACCCCGGGGGTCAGTTCTGACTTTCGCGGGTATGGCCTGGGTAAGTCCTGCCTGCCTTCCGGGCCTTTGGGCCCCACATGGTGAATGAAATGACGGCTCCGACTGAATTCCTAGGAGCTCTCCGCTCCACCCTGGGTATGTCTTGGTGATTCAGGCTGATGAAGGAAGTCCCCACTCACAGCATCCCAGAACTGAAATGGAATTTTAAAACTCAGCCTTTCCTAGAAAACAAAGAGATAATAGATGCAAACCTAAAACTTCACAGTGAGCATGACCTACTCACAGTTTCAAGGAGCACATAGCAGTTCCTCAGCTTTCATAAATACAGACAAAGTGGGATGCCTCCCAACTCCATTTTCTTAAAAATTCATTTTTACAGATCTTTATTTATTTATTTTCAGAGAGGGAAGGGAGGGAGAAAGAGAGGGGGAGAAATACCGATGTGTGAGAGAAACATTTATCATTTGCTTTTCACAAGTCCACAACTGGGAACTGGGCCTGCAACACAGGCATGTGCCCTGACTAGGGATTGAACCCAAGGTCTTTTGGTTTGCAGGCTGGCGCTCAATCCTCTGAGCCAAACCGGCCAGGGATCAAATTCCACTTTACATGCAAATTCAACTCCTATAGGAACCAACATTCAGACTGGTTTTTATCAAGCAGTGTCATAGATGCTTGTTTTAATCTTTAATTAGCCCATATGTTTTGCTTTTTCCATACCATAAAATAAGTGGAAATGTCATAGCCGGACCAAAGTATACAAAGCTTTTTTAAGGTACTTGGCATACACCATAAAGCTGTTTGCTTGTTTGTTTTTCAGGAAAACTGTGCCGATAATCTGTGAGTGCCAGAGTTAGCAAACATTTTTAAGCAGAAGAATGAGAAAAAAGTGAGGGGAACATTGAAAGAGTGTAATTCAGGGAAGAAGAACTGAAAACAAAAAGCTGTGAGCATGAAGTGGGTTTCCTCAGCGGGTCCTGAGTTAGCGACGGAGACGACACCGAGAAGAGGAGGCGAGGCCCCTCGGTTCGCAGGAAGCTCGAACATCAGGTGGGATTTGTGACATATGATGCTGATGATGGTGACATTGTCACTGTCATCGTCATTGTCAGAAGGGGCTGACCGTGGGAGTTAGCATTTCTGGAGAACTCACTTCATCTCGAGTTCTGTGTGAACCACTTATCAACATTATCTTCCCGATTTACCACCACCCACGATGCAGGCATTAATATCGTCTCAACTGCCTGGGTGTAAAAACAAGGACGTGCCACGTGACGACACAGCTCAGAGATCACCCATCTGCCTCCCAGCAGCACTGTTTCCACCCGAGACCGACAGCACAGCACGTGAGCTTCACCAGGGACTTGCAGAGGGACCCTCGGTAGAGGCGACTTCTCAGAATCCCATTCAGACATGATTTCACAATTCTATAAACAGCTTTTGGTAGCTAGAAATTCTTAAAATATGTGAGGGTTTATAGGGTAAAAAGTTTTGATGCTATAAATACCCTTAAACCTTTGATAATAATTTTCCACTTTTTCTCTTAAATTAATTTTGAAACCCCTCCTCCTACTTCTTTTTCTACCCTCTCCTCTCCTGAAGTTCTAAATTCAATATAACAGGGCTGGGACCCTCTGCTCACCCCAAGTACAGTTTGCAGCGAGGACACAAATCCACTGTGCAACTTCTCGGAGGTGGGCCCAGCACACCACATGCCATAAATGCTACTTTCCTTCCCCTTGTCACTTTCCACCACGTTATGCAAAAGCACCATCTAGTTCCAGCATGGTGGAAAGCAAGGTAAGAAGCCTCTCTGAATAAGCAGGAGTCTGCCACTTTAGTCCAAAACGATACTTTGTGATTAAAGTTCTCCTTAGTATTCCTTCACTCCATCTATGTACCAGATGCTCCTGCCAAAAACGGGTAGTTGTATGTAGCAATTAAAAAGTGCCTGTCACACTAAAATGGGGATTTGAACATGTAGCTTTTTGGCATCATATCCCTTACCTTTACAAATTTCCGTACTAATGCATTTGGGAGGTAATTCTAGGGACAGGCTGTTCCTCAGATTAGATGACAGAATAGTTAATTTTGTGTGTCCTTTTCCATCTATTTTCTGAGCAGCATGACACTTTACCGCTTGAAAGCTGTGCATCCACGTGGCTAAAGCTAGAACGTCCCAGAGCCTTCTTCCTCTTCCTAGTCCCAGGAGGAAGTTTTTATAGAGATGAACATTTTCTTACCAATTTATCTTCCAAAGTGATTACCATTACACTAATCAATTTGCAGTGACTTTACCAGGGTTGCAACCTTCAATAATGAAATTGGATACAGTATTGAACATTGTGGAGACTGCTTACCCAACCTCAATTCCTCTCCGATCAATGACACACAAAACCAAAATGAAGTCAGGTGCTGCATCATTAGTCACCCTCACTTAGAGGGCTGAGTAATCTTGCTCAGCTGGACATGGGGAAAACCATAGAACAGAAGTGGCCATGACCTCTGGAGAAATGATACTGCAGATAATTCTACAGAGAAAGGTCTTCCAGGGCATTCTGTAAGCCATGGTCAGGGGCATCAGAAAAAACCACTAAGCTGACTGAAGATGCTAGGTGGGGAATGGAAAGCCACTACATGTGAAGCTCTCGTGAGCATCGCATGGGTTTGACCAGGAAGGGCGGCAAGATTGGCTGCCTGTCCAATGGTCATTCCCAAGACCTTCTCTGCTACCAGAACCCCAGTTGTGTCCAGATGGCAATGATCTCTGTGCTCGAGGAAAGGGGAGCCCTATATACTAAGTCACTGCCTTCTACTGTTATCTTCTACCTTTTTGATCCAACATATATTTTCACTTTCTGTGACAATTCAGAACAAGGCTAGGTTGTTGACAGACCTAGGTAGGCCCATGAGGAATGGAAAATCACCAGGCGGGAAAACTGCACTGTGGGAAACTGCAGCCTGGGAAAATGCCCACCTGGGACACTGCCTGCCGACCCTACCCAGGACACACAGACACCCAGCTGAGACTGGGGTCTGGGGTCGGCCAACCCAGCATAGCAGGATGCAGCTTTAACATGAGCCGGACAAGATGTATCAAGAACAACGGTCAGCAGAAACGGCACCCAGCAGCCAGCTCTAGCCAATCAGACTCTGACACCCCAACCAGTTACCCTTTGCGGGTTCTTGCACTTAACAACCCTGCCCTAAGAATAACTGAGCGAGTCTTAACCTGCCTTGGTTGGCTCCCCAACCTCTTTAGGTGAGCCCCACTTTCCCTCTTATTCCCGCTGATAAACCCTGCTCCTTGGCTCGCTGCATTTGTCTGCTTCTTGAATGACTCTGACCGAAGAACAGTTGTCATGCCTAATATGTTATTCCATATTCCTTCTTCTGCGGCCTGATGTCATCCCAAAGAAATACAGTCAAGGTCTATGTCCTGAGCCACTTCTACTAGTAATCTCTCTCACCAGCCAAACCAAGACATAGCCCAACTGCAGGCAAAAACTACCTTATTCTTCTTTAAGTTGGACATTAAATAGGTGGTTAAAAAAAGATCTCTATAAAGTGACATGCAATTTATTTTAAAAATTATTTAGATGAACAAATTGTCTGATTCTACTTATATGAAGTTCTAAAAAATGTGAGAAAATGTACAGGATGGGAAGCAGAGCAGTGGTTGCTTGGCAACAGGGTTAGAGAAACAGGATGGATGCTGCAGGACAAAGGTGTGGAGGAACTCTTAGGGGTAACGCATCCATTACCGTGACTTTGGTGATGGTGTCACAAGTATGTACATATGTAAATGCTTGTAAAATTGCATACTTTAAATATATGCAGCTTATTCCATATAGTTATACCTCAAAAAACTCTTAAACTTTTAAATAGATGTAAAAATTTACTGTTAATATATTACTTGGAGGAAAATAAGTACAGAATAGAATGCAAAATATGTTTTTTTTTAAGATTTTATTTATTTATTTTTAGAGAGGGAAGGGAGGGATGGAGAGAGAGAGAAACATCAATGTGCAGTTGCTGGGGGCCACAGCCTGCAACCTAGGCATGTGCCCTGACTGGGAATCGAACCTGTGATGCCTGGTTCGCAGCCCGCACTCAATCCACTGAGCTACGCCAGCCAGGGGCAAAGTATGGTTTTGTTGAAAAATATACTCATGGCAGATGGCTGGAAAAGTACAATAAATTGTTAGCAGTGCTTGCAACTGCAAGATAAATTTAAGGGACACTTTCATTTTTAATAATTCATTACTCAATTTCACAGATACATACTGAGCACATACTATGTGTAAAGACTTAGCAATAGGGCTGGGGAATATAGTCGGGAAAATCCAGACAATCTCTTCCTCTTGCAAACACATATTCTTAAGCAAATAAGAATGATGACAGTTACAAGGGGGACAACCAGGTTGGTGTTTTATGTATAGCTGCTATGGTCAGTGGATTGATTGAGGGGGGTCTTTCTAAAGTGGTGATGTTTGGACTGAGACCAGGCTGACCAGAGGGAGCCCTGCGTGAAATTCTCTGGTGGGAGTCTTCACTCTCATTCCAGGTGCAATGGGAAGCCAATGGAGAACCCTTTGCAAAGGGGTGGAATGACTTCGCATTCTGAAAGAACTAGTTTGGCTGTAGTTTGGACTATGCTGCTGAGAGTGAGAGGCAACAGAGAGAGGGAGGGGATTGCTCTGATGCTGGTAATGCAGTGTCACCAGGGGAGAGACAGTGGCTTGCACTGGGTGCGGTGTAGAATGGAGAACAGGCTTCAGGTAGAGCTCACGTAACTTACTGATAAATGTTATTGTATGTGCATTTCTGTACACAAATTTAACATTTTCTTCAGTTGGGAGATATTTATTTTGTTGTTATAAGAAAGATATAAGGCTACAAAGCTGTATTTATTTACTATATTTTCAAAATGAAAACTTCTTAAGAAAAATGGAATAACAGTGAGTTTTAATACTGTATTTTCTTTAAATGGTTATTTGAAATCACTGAATTTAACTCACTGATTTTTCAATATTAAGGGGATGTTTTTTAAATTATCATTACTCTTTAATCTAATCAAGTGTATCTTTAAGTTGTGGTCACATGACTCCATTTTCTGAAAGGCTGGCTGAAATACTTGCTAGAAGTTCAATTCCTGCATGAGTCTGAGATATACCAGGTACCCTTTTTCAAGTCTTCTAAGACACATTTCTTAATATCTTTATAGGAATCTAATTCTACACCAAGAAAACTTATTTGAGGTACTGCACTTAACACATATCAACTATTCTACCTGTGATCTTAGAATCTGCTCATGCGCACACCTGTGATGTAGCCAGAATCTGCTCATGTGCATGCATGCAATCTAGCCAGACTGCTTACACAGTCACAGGAGCATCACTAACACAGGCCAGAGAGGTTGGTGAACGGCAGTCTGCAGCCTGCTTTTGTGTCTCTTGAGACTATGGGGTTTTTTTCCTTTCATTTTTACAGAGTTGTAAAACAGGGAGAAAACTTAAAATATTTACTTGTAGTCAACACCATTGAAGAAAATGGCCAGTTCAAACTAGTGAGTTAAACAAGTTTCATACAGATGAAAGTATTAATCTAAAGTGCAGCTCATAACTCAGACCAATGATTTAACTAACCAGCTTGCCAGGATGGGAGGTGCAAAGACAGATCAAGAGCTAGACCACCAACTTACACCATACGCCAGAATGAACTACAATGAATAGCAGACTTAAATATAAGTGGTGACTCCATAAAAGTTGAAGAGGAAAATATAGGCAGTAAAATTTCGGATATCCCATGTAGCAGTAGTTTTGCCGATATATCTCCCAGGGCAAGGGGAATAAAGGAACAAATAAACAAATGGGACTACATCAAATTAAGAGGCTTCTGCACGGCTAAAGAAACCATCATCGGCATGAAAAGGAAACTGACTGTGTGGGAGAACAGATTTGTCAATGTCACATCAGACAACAGTTTGATCCCCAAATATATAAAGTACTCATGTAACTCAACACCAGGAAGATGAACAATCTGATTAAAAAGTGGACAAAAGACCTGAATGGACACTTATCCAAGGAGAGCATACAGAGGGCCCATATAGACTTATGGAAACATGCTCAACATCACTGGTCACCAGAGAGATGCAAATTAAAACCACAACGAGATACCACCTCACAGTGGTCAGAATGGCTGTCATTAATAAATCTACAAACAACAAGTGCTGGCGAAGATGCGGAGAAAAGGGAACCCTCGTGCACGGTTGGTGGGAATGCAGACTGGTGCAGCCACTGTGGAAAACAGTATGGAATTTCCTCAGAAAATTAAAAATGTAAACTGCCTTTTGACCCAGAGATGTTGCTTCTGGGAATATATCCTAAGAATCCCCAGTCACCAATTCGAAAGAACCTATGCATCCCTATGTTCACAGCAGCACTATTCACAACAGCCAAGTGCTGGAAACAGCCTAAGCGCCCATCACTAAAGGAGTGGATCAAAAAACTGTGGTATAGCTACGCAATAGAGCACTGTGCAGCAGAAAGAAGGAACTTCTACCTTTTGCAACAGCATGGATGGAACTGGAGAATATTAGGCTAAGTGAAATAAGCCAGGTGGTAAAAGAAAAACACCACAGATCTCACCTACAAGAGGAAGCTAATGAACAAAATGAACTAATGATGAAAACAGAACCACATGCATGGAAACATGTAACAGACTGACAGTGGCCAGGGTGGGCCGGGGAATCACGGTGGAAAGAAGGGGCAGGGACTAAAGAGCACGCATGGATGACCCATGGACATGGACAACAGTGTGGGGACTGTGGGGGTGGGATGGGTGGAGGAGGGCAAAGGGAGAAAAATAGGGACAACTGTGGTAGAATAACAAGAACAAAATATTTAAAAAATTTAAAACTCAACAACATCAACAGAGTAATGCATATCCCAGGATTTCTGAAATGCTTAAAATCAACTGTCTCCAATCAGTCCAAGGCAGAATCATCACCCAAACCTCCATGATATGGTTTCAGCCCATTCCTCCTTCCAGGATATAGCTTCTTCAAAGACAATGGTTACATTTACAATACTCTTGGAACTTGAAGGGTGCAAGACAGGATGCTGTGAGTTTCAGTTAGATTTTATCATCATCGTGTGGATACAATGATTTGTACCTTTTGACGATGTTAACATCATGGCTTCCTCTCTCTTACTAGGCACACAGGGAAATATATTTATCAGCAATTCAGCAGTTGCACTCAGTTTAACACAACTCAGTAGTTTAGACAGTGTTCAGTTTATATTACCCACCGCATCGAGTTGCTGAATTACATTCATTACCCTAATGAACGCGCATGATGTAAATGCCGCTTTGGGAAGTTTCCTGTCGCTCTTTGCTTCCAGGTCAACACGAATCAACCCAGGCAAAGCAAATGTGTTAATAACCCCCTCCAACCAGCAGTCCACCACCCACCAAAAAGCAAAAATAAAAACTAAAGAAACAAAAACTCACTCATAATTAATTTTGATAATATTGATTAATAAAAGCAAGATATCTAGGAATCACTATCATGGCAAAGAGAAGGAATGAGAGGAAAAGCTTAGGAACGAGACTGTGGTGAACAGAAAAGCTTCAGAGTTACATTTCTGAGCGGAAATCCTTGCCCTGCTACTCTGAAACTATGTGGCTCTGCCCACACTCCCTTCCCCAGTCCCCATTCTGTAACGGAGCCGTGGTTACACCCAAGACTTCAGGTCTGAACGCATCTCGTTACCTGTACTATCGTCCTTATGCCCTCCCCTCTTTATGGTGGGGACCACTCTGTGTGGTTTCCCAGACTGTAGCCCAGCAAGAACAAGCCCTGAAAGGGGCTAGTAAGTTTCCCTGGACAACTAAGTAAAAACGCCGGTGGCAGACATGACCGGACTCTAACACCAAGGTTCCCTGGGAATCAGGCTTGATAAATACATTGTGTCCTTTGAAGCTTGCTCTGCTTTGTTTTGTATAGCCCTGGTGATATAAACTGGATGTTTAAATTCAAGCATAAGGAGTAAACGCCTTATGTCATGAAACACATCTTAAAGACCCTCTGGCATCAGCATGACTCACAGACCCTGACCTATGACAAATCTGTGTTCCTTCCACTGTTATCTCTAGATAATACCTGTTTTTGTATGACTGTAGTCTTTTGACATTGACTGATGAACTAACTATGCATGTATGCTGTATACACCTACACATACAACTCCCAATAAAAGCCATTTGGGAGAAGGGCTTGGGGTGTTCCCCACTAGAAGGAATTGCCACCCCCTTTCCTGCGGGAACAGTAAGATTGTGTCTGGGACGACTTATTTACCATCTGCAGCGGACAGGAGGGTTCTGCTGGCCGGAGTTCCTCCCACACCTTTACACTAAGCTGATGGCAAGACAGATTTCCCCTGATTCAGATTCCAGAGGAGCAATCATTCCTTCTCTCAGCAGAGACTTACCGGTCGGGACTGGATTTCTTTGGCGTAGAGAGGTTGCAAGAATTCTGAGTCTCCTTCTAGCTTTAAACCTTTTTCTGTGATTCTCAAGTTTCCCATTCCATCCTGAAACAGAGGCACAGAGATAACATGAAAAGTGCAATTAGTTGAAATTTCAAAACACCTCAGGTTTTCAAATATTGAAATGAAGATATTGACCTTTTTTTTCAGAGAGTAGAATGAGGGGATATGGGCTCAAACAAATTCGTGAAATACTAGGAGGCATTGCTCAGTGCAATCATGCACACCACCCTCTTGCTCACTTATTCTAAGAAAATTCTACTCCAAGCCATCTGTAACAACCCTTAGTCATTCACTTGCCCAGAAGAAGGAGGCCCTTTTGCAGAGAGAGTGGAGGCAGGAGGTGAGTGGGCACAGAGAAAAGGATGACTCCCCAGGTAAAAGCGACAGATCCTTTTTTCTGAAACTGGCAGTCTGTTGGGCAAACCCAGCCTTTGGACATGGTGTTTGGCTCACAACATACTTAAGAAGTCAAAGAAATTGCTAAAAATTTTACTAATAGCTTATTATAGAAATAGTAAAGTATATACAAAAGCAGAAAGAATAAGAAGCAAACATTTGTGCACCTATTATTTAATCTTCAACAAGTATCAATTTATGTCTACTGTCATCTGTTCCACCCACCGCACTGCCCCTCCTTTGTTTGAAGTTAACCATAATTCCATTGCCACATTGAAGGAAATAATAACTCCTTAATATCATCAAATACCCAGTGTCGCTGTTTGGATTTCATTAATATTTATCTCATTATTTTATTTGAATCAAGTTCTACACGACAGTTGTTTGATACATAAAATACTAGGTCATTTCCTGAAATCTCCTAAGTTAGTCAGTTTCTCTCTCATAAACACACACACACACACACACACACACACTTGATTTGATAAACAAAACATGTCATTTTTCTAACAGCATTGCCCAAAGGTTAGCTATTGCTGAACATTGCCATAATTTTGTATAGTGTGTTCCTTTGTGTCCCATATTTCCTATAAATTAACAGTTAAAATAAGAGGCTTGATCAGGTTCAGACTTAGTTTTCTGGAAAGAATACACCCTAGGAAATGGAACGATTCAGTTATCTATAGCTACCATTACAAATAACCACAAACTCAGTGACTTAAGACAACCCCAAAGTATCATCTTAGAGTTCTGTATATCAGCAGCCTGACCTGCCCGGTGCACTCGAAAGACTAACATCAAGGTGTCAGCAAGCTGCTGCATTTCTTTTTGGAAGCTCTAAGGGAAAGTTCATTTCTAGACTAGCTTCTCAAGCCTGCCCACAACCTTGGGCTTGTGGCCCGCCCCTCCACCTTCAAAGCTGGCATCCGCTGGTTGTGTTTCTCGCATCCAGTCATTCTGATGAGTCTCCTGCCTCTCTCATCCACACTTGCATAATCCAGGATAATCTTCCTATTTTAAGATCACTTTATTAGCAAACAATTTCACCTGTAACTTAATCCCACCTTGTCACGTTATGTACCATATTCATGGGTTTTGAGATTAGAACATGGACATCGTCGAAGTGGAAGGCATTTTTCTGCCTGCTGCTGCAGTAGATTGTTCTGCGTGGCGTGGGCCCAGCTCCCACTGGGAGATGCACAGGACCCACGCCCATGGATAGGTTCTCCTGTGGGGAATCAGGCCTGCAATGTACCTAGGCCACTATGAATCTTGCTTTTTGCTAAAACTCCCTCACCCTGAATTGAGGATAATTACTGCAAAGCAACTTCCTAAAACCACGCTAAACCTTCCAAGCATGAGTATAACTGGTCCAACCACTTTTGCGTTTTCATTTGCAAATATTCCTCTTCTGTGATGGGATTAGCAGCATTGGCTCCTTTGTCTTCTGTAAAAGGTAACCACCTAAAGCGAGCCTGCGCACAGTTAATGAGGACCTTCTTGTAATGTGTCCAGTAAGACAATAAAAGCTCATTGGAGTGAAGGCTGAGGCTTTTGCTCCCCTAAGAGGAAAGCAATGCTGTCCCTTTTCCTCCACTGGATTTGGTAGTCCATGTGAATGTCTCATTTCATCCATAACGACACGGACCCCACGAGCCGGGGTCCACATCATGCCGCAGGTGGCATTGCTCTCCTCAGAGGCACATGGTGTTTTTTGCCGTATTGTTGTCAGTCATTGGTGGTCTTTGCCTAGAGTATCCATTACTTCACAAGAGAGTTGAAATTGGTGATAAAGTAATTCTATCATTTCTTCTGAATTTGTTAGCTGGGATGTTCTATCAAGAGAAATTGCATGTCATCAGCTACATGTTTGCCCTAAATTATAATTTAGGTAGGAACTTGATAGATGCTTGATTTTTTCCTCCTTTATTTATTGATCTTCAAAATATTGACTTGGTCTCTTAATATCCTCCAAGGATGACTAATGGTATTTTTATTTTATTCATTATTGATGAGAGAGAGAGGGAGAGAGACAGACAGACAGAGAGACATTGATTTCTTGTTCCACTTATTGAAGCACTCACTGGATGATCCTTGTGTGTGTCCTGACTGGAGCTCGAGCCCGCAACCTTGGCGTAGTGGGGTGACATTCGGACCAACTGACTGACCCAGGCAGGGTGAGACTTCTGTTTTACTCTCACACAGTGATGTTTGAATATCACGATGCTTTTCGTTTTCTTTCTCCTAAGCTCCCAGGGTCCTTCCTTCGCCTCTGGAACTTGTTCCTTCTACCTCTGTGACTTTCTAACTTAAACTTTCACTTACAAAAAGTAAACAAACAAATAAATATCACTATGAACATTTTGATTTGTTTCACTCCAGGACAGTTTTTATCCCTATTGCTGGTCTCGCTGGCCTGTCCTTGCTCAGTGGGGGGTCCTTCAAGTTGACTAAGTCCTTCTCATGTGCCCTGCAGTCCTCAGGGGCCACAGCCTCCAGCACGACAAGGTGTTCCGGGGCTATCTTGCACATGCACTACCCCAGGCCGGAAGCAGCCATTCCTAATAAAAATCACCGATTCATTTTGGTGGGAACTGGTGTTTAGACCTGACAAGCTGGGAGCTGTGGGTGTTCAGTGCTATGGAACTGGCCCGTTTCAGCAGACAGAGCTAGAAAATAAGTTATGTTTTCAAATAGAAACACCACGAGTTCACATGAAACTTCACTTCAGACTCAGGACTTGAAGCTGGGAACCTCATGGACCTCACAGTGCCATCATTTCCCATGTTTAATACTGAAAACCCATGTGCTCGGTAATCCCACCACGATCACTCGCTCAATTTAGCCAGTGATACACTCAGAACAGTTTCAGAACACAAATGCCGCCACCACAGTAACTCTGTGATTAAGAAAAATAATTTACAATTTGTCCTTTAAAATACTGAAGGCGCATTCTACTAGGAAAGTTGAGTGAGAGCCCTGGGTGTCGGAGTCCTGGGCGGGAGCTGCGCCCCACGCAGCCGCTCCACCGCCTGATGTCCGGGGGCTCACTTGTTTCTTTCCTTCCCCTTTCAATTTTTCATGACTGCTTCTAAAAAATCTAGTTTGGTTTTATGGATTTCTAAATTATTTATACAGCACCAACGTCTAATCTACAAAACAAAATATATTCAAAGAAGTCTAGCATCTTTCCTTGTCCCCACACACGTCTCCTCTCTGTATCCTGGTTCCCTGGAGAAAAGGCACCAACAGGATGGATGTGTGTGTGTGGATGTATCTCTCTCTCTCTCTCTGTCTATCTCTCTGTCTCTCTCTCTCTGCCTCATTTATTTCTGGGATTGGCTTATGCAATTACGGAGGCTGACAAGTCCCAGTCTAGAGACTCATCCTAATAAAATAAATCACATGTACACTTTTTAAAAATCTACTCCTCCATTTTCCCAGTACTATTAGGAAATTGAATGATTTGAATAAAAGCACCAGGCTGTCAGCTTCTCGGGAAGCCAGGAATCCGGGGCAGGCCTGGGCCTGCATTCTGCCCCCGCCGCGGGAGGCAGGCAGCAGCCACACGGCCTGGACCCTGCTCCCCAGGCCGCCACAGCCTCCGCCCAGCCGGTCTCACCCGCTCAGCTCCGAGTGTCTCACTTGCATGTACCCGGCACTGCCCTGAGCTCCGGACCGCAGTACACTCAGTACAGACCCCGTGGGGGGTGGGGTGGCGGCGAATGGCCCCGCAGAGACGGGGCGCTTTCCCCACCCCGCCTTCACAGCAGCGCTTCATTCAGCCTGGGGATGAGAACACGTCTTTCAGGGCAAGGCTGTGCTTCCACGGAGAGCCTGCCATCTGTATGCTGCTATTTTTGGTATTCGTGGGCACAGCTCTGCTGAGCGAGCCCCAGGCTGGGCATTCAAACCCGGCGTGACAGTCAACAGGCTGAAGGGCATGTTCATTGCACTCCAGCAGCAGGGGGAATCCACAACAAGAAGGAAAACACAGAAAGCGAATACCCACCCAAATACTTCTCCCTCCCCTCTGACAGTGCACGTGTGGATCTCCCGTCCTTCACACCTACTGATGACCAAGTGCCAGTGCTTTTCACACTTCATCCCATTTTCTTTATTACTACTGGAACTACCATGTTACTTCTTGCATTGAATCACAGCAAAGCATCACATAAATGTTAAAATATTTGACTATAGAGTTGTCAGTTGTGGAAAACATGAAAACTTAGACACTGTCTTAAAGTTTCATGTTAAAAGGGCAATTGAATATGCTATAATAGAATACTATGTAGCTCTTATAAAGAAACATTTGAGAACATGGGTTAGTATTTAAAATCAATCATTAAGTAAAATAATCAATTAAGTAAATATAGGTATGTTTTATGCCACATTTATATAACTATACACATATATATAATATATATAATTATATGTGCACATAGCAGGAAAAATACAGGAGAAAATATACTTAAATATTAATATTGAATATCTCTGTAAGCCCAGGATATGAGTGTTCTATTTGTGCTTATCTGCAATTTCTAATTTTCTATAACTACCAATTATAATTTAAAAAAACCTTAAGTTATAAAAATTAAACTTCACTGTCTTACACAAAGTGCTGCATACACAATCTCATAGTATCTTCTCGAAGACCCCGCGAGAGAGGCATTGACTTCCTTATTTTACCTGTGAGAAAACCTCATGAAATCACACGGCTAATTAGTGACAGAATCAGGCATCTGAACCCAAGTCTCTCCACTGCCCTCCCAGTCGACACACTCTCTGTTGTCATTCTCAGCTGGCTGAACGTGTGCAAAAGCCATGTCTTCAAGCAATCTGCTAGATTTCTTTCTTTTTTCTTTTTCTTTTTAAATTTTAATCATTGTTCAAGTACAGTTTTCTGTCCATTACTCCCATCCCAGCCCACCCACCCCTTCTTCCCCACCTCCCTCCCATTTCCACCACCCCCTAGCTTTTGTCTATGTGTCCTTTATATTTGTTCCTGTAAACCCTTCCCATTCTCCCCTAAAATTCCCCTGAAATTCCTTCCCCTTTCCCCTCTGGTCACTGTTAGCCTGTCCTCTATTTCAGTGTCTTTGGCTATATTCTGCTTGTTTGTTTGTTTTGTTGTTTAGGTTCCTGTTATAAGGGAAATCATATGGTATTTATCTTTCACTGCCTGGCTTATTTCGCTTAGCATAATGCTTTCCAGCTCCATCCATGCTGTTGCAAAGGGTAGCTGGGTTTCTTAATGCCTCTTTGATTTCCCTTATTAGGTGAGTGCACTCAGCAACAGCAGAGAAGGCCACCTTCAACCTCAAGAGTAACGCCACCCATTCTTACAACGCAACACCTTTATTCCGCCTTCCTAGGAACAGGGGTGTCCAACCTGCGGCCCTCGGGCCACATGCAGCCCAGGATGGCTGTGAATGTGGCCCAACACAAAATTGGAAATTTACTTAAAACATTATGAGATTTTTTTGTGATTGCGTGTCAAAATGTTATTTACCGTGTGGCCCAAGACAACTCTTCTCCTTCCAGCATGGCGCAGAGATACCAAAAGTTTGGATAGCCTTGGTAGAGGCTCCTTAAAACAAATCAACTGTCTCCCATGCCCAGGAACAGGAGCAGAAGGAACTCTCTGCTGTTTCTGGGAAGCCTACTCTGTGCCTTGGTAACCCTGAGGAATTGGTCACAGGCCCCCACCCCCAAAAGCCACACCCGAGTTCCTTATATAAAATGGAGCAGTATTTGCATGTAGCCCATGCTCATCCTCTCGTGTCCTTTAAATCACTTCCAGATTTCTTGTAGCACCTGATACGATGTCAATGCCATATAAATAGTTGTTGTGCTCTATTGCTCTGGGAATAATGACAAGAAAAAGTCTGTACATGTTCAGTCAGATGCTATCATGGCAAGCCTAACCACATAGCACATGTCGGCAACAGCATAACATTTTTTTCGCATATTTTCAATCCAAGGGTTGTTGAACCTGCAGACGCAAAACCCGCAGATGTGGAAGGCCGACTGGCATGGTGTGCTGTGAGCCACAGAGTCACAAAAGCAGAGAGTCCCTCTCTGTTCTGCTCTCTGAGAAAGCTTCTATCACAGGCAGCACACGGCCGAAGAACAGCAGCAAAGGGGGCACCAGAATGGCTAACGTTCGAGAAACACTCACGGAATCCCACAGTCAGTTCACTCCTCTGCAGCGGGAACCTAGCCTTTGCTTACCCGGATTGGCTAGGAAAGTGACCGCACACCTGAGAAAGCTCTGTCGTTCTTCTGTCTGTACTTTCTTCCTGTTCTCGGGCTTCGTCACCTCGTTTTTTCCAGTCCCCTCCCCAGTCCTTCGTTTTGCCCAGAGGTGTGCGGTGGAAAAGGCCCATCACTGTGAATTTTCATTCGTGGCCTCTGTTTCCAAAACATAATGCAGAGCAGATAAGAGAAGCCGACGGATATGTTCCCACGCTACAGTCTCCTTTGTGGATTTATAATAAGCAGACTGGATTTGATACACATCACAACAGCTTGGGAACAGCCTCATTTAAACCATTTGACCTTTAACTGCATAAGAAGTTATGGGTATCACTGAGGGAGGGGCTTTAGGTCAGTTTTGAAGCAAAACTTCCCTGTTCATAAGGTGCATTTAGAAGATTCACAGCTATTTCTAAAATAATTTGAAAAAAATAGGCCATTTCCCCCTTCTACTAATGCTAAAACTTCAACAGTGTTAAAGGCAGGCATGACAACTCTAGCGGCTAGAGAGCTGGATGTGGACTCAGTCTGCACTGGCCTGTGAATGGCCCCAGAGCCTATGAAGGGCACTTGCCACAGAAGTGGGAGGCCAGGGTCCCACTGCCATCCCGGTGAGGGCAGGGACCCTGCTGTCCTGTACAGTGTAGTGTCACCAGTGCCTGCCCCATGCCCAGCACATGGAGTTCTCACAAGTACACGAGCGAATCGCATTATTTTCCCAGTCAGTTTAGCGTGGCCCCCTGTAACGTCTGTTGGGGAGATGGGGCAGGGAAGCAAGGGCAGAAGAGTAAAAAGTGGAAACTCTCTCTCTGGGCTAGACCAAGAATTACAACACTAGCTCTTTATTCTTTATTTTGTTCAGGTGAGCTGGTTGAGTGTTTCAAATGGACGGTTTTCTACAAGGTGAGTCTAGAATAAATGAAGTGACTTCGGAGTGGCAGGACGAGAGACTGAAATATTGTTCCCTTCTTCGTATCACTCATGCCAGCTCCTGGCTCTTTTCGTACCATTTCAAACAGCTTCCCAGGCTTTGTCATTACGTGGCGTAGAGCTTTTGAGAACAAAGAAGCAGAAGGAGCCTGAAGATAGGGGGTTCTTCCTTGTAGTAAAGGCAACTCTCATTGAACGGGTTGTGCCAGTTGTGCTGGGAAGGGAGGCGAGAGAGAGAGGAGGAGACATTTTCCACCTGAAGGTTGGACAAGGGATCTGTGATTCCCATGAGTTCTGGAGACCACCGCCCCACCAGTGTCCCCAGGAGGGGTTAGGACCGCAGAGGGAAATGTTTCCCTTCCCCAGGAATGGCAGAGAGGTCTCTTCCCAGACATTGGAACCGTGGACTCTCAGCCACTGCCAATGAAAGGCGTGATTGGTGTCCCCAGGAGCCTTCCCACTGGCACTGGGCAAAACACTGGGACATCCTGGAAACCCCGAGGGATGTGGAATGCCCTGCTGGGGCCCCAGGACTGGGGGCTGGGAGGTAGTTTTACATTGATTTAAAGAAAGCTTTATTTCTTGCTCCTCTGATTTTCCTGCTGCATCAGCATGAAACAGGTTTTTTAATTCCGTCAGCACATTTGCAAGCTTGAAGGAATGCCAAGTCCTATTTTAGTAGCTCTCTCTTGTTGGAGAGTTTTAATGGCAGGCATTACTTAGTTCCGATTAAAGAGGGAAACAATTTCGTCTGCACACAGGTTGCTGTAGAAGGCAGGCTTCGCAAGGGGCGGGGCTTTTGTTCGCTGTCGTTTCACTTCCTAGAACATTGCTTGGCTCCTAGTGTGCAAACAGCAGATGCTGGGTAAGTGACAGAACTTCTTCATTCTCAGTGGCTGCATTTTGAAAGGTGTTGTGAGGATTACAAAAATGACACAACCGAGGCCTACCTCTCAGGCAGCTTCCAATATATTAGAGCATGCATTCTCAACAAGTGTGATACAGCCCCCAACAGTCACAAACACTGGTGACTGGGGGGATGGGGAAAAGACCCAACAACTGTACTCACGTTATGTCTGAAGTACAAGTGTACTTATGTAGAGAGCACATCGATAGCATGAAAATTTTATAGGATGGAGCAATTATGATAAAAATGCTGAAAAATGCTCTCAGGAGAGGGGGAGGCAATAATTTTAAAAAGCTGAAAAATTCTGCATCAGAGTGTTAGAGATTTTGACCTGGCTCCAACTTCCCTCCCTTTCATGCATAAATAAATGGTCACTTCTGCTAGTCCCGAGCTGAGCCACCTTCGTAGCCCCACAGCTTATGGAATGGAATGGCGGCAGCACAGGGAAATAGCAAACTGTAGCGCAGTGTTTACCAACTTCTTCATCTGGCCCCTTGCCCATGTCCTCGGCCTTGCCTCTTGCCAGCCTCCCTTCACTCTGTCACAAAATATGCTAGCAATTCCCCCAACTTTTTATCTTTTCAGGTCTTTGTAAATGTCTCTCCTTCGGCCAGCGGTGCTCTCCCCAACCCTTACACTCCTCGGTCCAGTCCTCTGGTCTGGTTATATCCTTTTCTGTACCTGGGGTCCTACTCTGAGGTCCCCTCGTAGTCCATGTGTATCATTATCATAGTACTTGTCTCATGGCCCTGTGACGATCCATTTACATCTATGTCCTCCCTCGTCACACTTCGAATTCCTAGAAATGAAAGCTACTGTGTCACCCATTATTCAGCCTTTGGACCCAGCACCCTGACCCCATACCTAAATTTGTGACTGTAAGAGCAAAAAAGGAATAAGCTAAACTAGAGACTGTTCAGAAAGTGCACATCCATGCAAATTTAAAACAATAATAATCAAAGCTACCGTTTCCACATGCATTAAGAGAGCACTCCATCAACATTATCCTCATTAATCCTCATTATATAGAGAGAGTAGGTATCGTTAGCTCCATTTCATACTTGGAAAAAAAAAACTGATGCTCAGACACCCCGAGTATAACTCCAAAACCAAAGTCCTTCATTGCCACAACCTATGCTGTACAATTAAGCTCTAACTGTGTGCCCAGCCCTGCAAAGAGTGCTAAATGAGGTGCCTGAAGACAGAGTCCCTCCCTTCAAGGACCTGCTAGTCTAAAGGAAAAAGGACACAGGAAACACACAATGCCCTGGATGTGGAGACACAGAAACCTCCTTGTGGGTGGGTATACAACATGGTACAACATGGGCAGGAATACAATGTGTGGGTATTCAACATGGCACAACATGGGTGGGCATGCAACATGTGGGTGTGCAACATAGTACAGCATGGGTGGGAATACAACATGGTACAACATGGGTGGTATGTAACATGTGGGTGTACAACATAGTACAACATGGGTGGGCATAAAACATGTAGGCATACAACATAGTACAACATGGGTGGGTATGCAACATGTGGGTGTACAACATGGTACAACATGGGTGGGCATAAAACATGTAGGTATACAACATGGTACAACATGGGTGGGTGTGTAACATGTGGGTATTCAACATGATGCAGGCACTTTGGAAAAGGGTTTGACTGTTAAAATTTAAATACCAAATGTTCAAAGAAGATGTAATACCTATCTGTCACAAACTCTTTCCCAAAAATTCCCATAACCTAGCAGTTCATTCTTAGATATCTATCCAAGAGAAATAAAAACCTATATTTACACAAAGTCTTCAACATAAATGTCCACAGCAGTAAAGTTTGTAACAGCCAGAAAGTGGAAAAGGGGGGAAGCCCAAGATGGTGCAGGTGCGGGGGCATTCAACACATGGCCCAGGGGCTGCATGTGGCCCAGGATGGCTATGGATGAAGCCCAACACAAAACTGTAAATTTACTTAAAATCGTTTTTTGCTCATCAGTTTTTGTTAGTGTTTGTGTATTTAACATGTGGCCTAAGACAACTCTTCTTTGTCCAGTGTGGCCCAGAGACACCAAAATGTTAGACACCCCTGGGGGAGACCCTGAACTGACTTACTCCCACAGACACACAGAATCTACAGCCACATATGGATTATTTCCCACTGAAAAAGTTCTGAAAACTAGATGCACTCCTCCTTCATGACAAAAGATAGAAGGAGCACTTTGAGATGGGTAGGAGAGACAGGGGCATGCTCTCACCAAAAATACCCCGCCCCCATCCCTGGTGGAGCAACACAGGGTGGGGATCTCAGAGCAAAGGGCTCCTGCAGATTCGACGCCATCCCCATCAAAATTTACAAGGCATTTTTTCACAGGAGCAGAGCAAATAATTTCAAAATCTGTGTGGAACCACAAGACCACAAAGAGCTAAAGCAATCCTGAGAAAGAAAAACAAAATGAAGGAATTGTTCTCCCTGATTTCAAAATATACTACAGGGAGAGAGTAATCAACAGTATGGTGTTGAGACTCCATACTGGTACAAAGTACCACATACTATGGTACAAAGACAGACACAAAGATCAGTGGAACAGGACAGACAGCCCAGAAAGTAACCCACACATATATGCTCAATTAATGTACAACAAAGGATAAAAGAATATACAGTGGGGAAAGGGCAGTCTCTTCAATAAGTGGTGCTTGAAAAACTGGAAAGCTACATGTTAAAATAATGAAACTGGAGCACTATCTCATGCACCACACAAATGGATTGAAGGCATGAATGAAAGACCCGAAACCATAAAATTCCTAAAATAAAACATAGGCAGTAAGCTCCTTGATATTGGACTTAGCAATGTTTTCTTGGATTTGAGTCCAAAGGTAAAGGTGACAAAAGCAAAAATGAGCAAACGGGACTGTCAAACTAAAAAACTTCTTTACAGTGAAGGAAATCATCAACAAAATAAAAGCACAGCATTTTGAATGGAAGAAGATATTTGCAAATCATATAGCTGATAAGGTGTTACTATCCAAATATATAAAGGAGCCATACAATTCAATAACAAAAACAAACAATTCAATTGAAAAATGAGCAGAAGGTCTGAATAGACAATTTTTTCCAAGGAAGACATACCCGTGGTCAACAAGTATGTGAAAAAGTGCTCAACGTCACCAACCATCACGGAAATGTACACCAAAACCACAATAAGGTATCACCGCACACCCATCAGAACGGCTATCATCGAAAAGACGAGAAATCGGAAGTGTTGGCAAGGATGCGCGGAAAAGGAACCGTGGGTGGGAATGTAATTGGCACAGCCACTATGGGAAACAGTACGGAGATTCTTTAAGAAAATTAAAAATAACACCACCACATGATCCAGCAACCCTACTTCTGGATGTCCAAAAAAAATGAAAACACAAGTCAAAAGGGTATATGCACCCCCATGTCCACTGCAGCATTATTTAAAATAACCAAGATGTGGCACCTGTCTCTCAGTGGATGAACGGATAAACAACACGTGGTGTATGTATGATGGCGTACTACCCAGCCATGGAAAAGAATGACATCCTGTGGTTTTGAATATATGGATGGACCTGGACAATACTGTGCTCAGTGAAATAAGTCAGACAGAGAAAGACAAATGCCACATAAATTCACTTCTGTGCAGAATCAAACAAACAAAGCAAACGAGACTCAAAGATGCAGAGAACAGATTGACGGTTGCCAGAGTAAATGGGGATCCAGAGGTACAAACTTCCAGATGTAAAATTAGCAAGTCATGGGAATATAATGTACAACATGGAGAATGTGGTTAATAATGTGTGTTAACTCTGTGTGGTGACAGTAAGTAAGACTTATTTTGGTAATCATTTAGCAATGGTTACACATGTTGAATCACTGTGTTCTACACCTGAAACTAATCTAATATTGCATGTCAATTATACTTCAATAAAAATGTAGAAACAACCCAAATTTCCCTCAACAACAGATTATCTAGAACAGTCTGTTTTGGTGCAATGGAATACCATTAAGAATAAAAAGAAAATGAAGTGCTGATACATGCCACAACATAGACAGACCTCAAAAACATTACACTATGTGAAAGAATGCAGACACAGAAGACCACACATTGTGTGAGTTGATTTACGCATAATGTCCCACAAGGCCAGTTTATGTAGACCGGAAGTCTAGTAGTGGCCATCCTGCACTGAGAAAGAGGACTGACTGTTACGTGGCTCGAGGAACTTCACTGAGGTGACGTTGGATTGTGGTGACAGTTGCTTAGGTCAGTAAATCTCTAAAAATCATTGAAATCTACATTTGAGAGGATAAAGCTTATAGTATGTAAATTTAACTTTAATAAGGTTGTTTTTTTTTTTTTTTAAAAAAGAGTAACAGACATGGGATGAAGTTTGTAGGAAGGAGGAATCCAATTCAGGAGATGCGTGCCTTGGAATTCCCCAAATCAATACAGAGAACCAGTTCAGAGATGTGTGCCAGAGGGGAGTGGGAGAGGTAGCAGGTTACCGAGGGGCTGGTGAGAGAACTCTACTGCTTGCCTGAACCTGGAGAGGAGCTATTAAAGGAACGTGCTGGCCAGTGTCCTGTTCCCATCTAGGACCAAGCCTGGGGAAGGAGGAGGAAGGTGAAGGGGAGAAAGAGTTCAAGTACACAGTGTTTTGTGATCAAGGCAGTTAAATTGTGGGACAGTCTGCAAAGACAGCTGGTGATCTTTCTTTGCAGGGAGCGTTAAACGTGGGACCATCAGGGCTAATGATGAACACAACAGCAGGAGAGATGACCACGTGAGTCCTCAGTGTCCGGGGCACAGCTTCCGATGCTCTATGCCACTTGTTATATAATCTCAACCTCATTCATATTTTCTTTCTTTTACTGCTGATGCCAGTTCATCACATTTCTTTCTCCTTATTCCCAGGTACCATGAAGCTACAGCTCAGACACTGATTACAACTGTGTGTGTGAGTGACTGAGTGAGTGAGTATGTGTGTGCGGGGGTTGGATGTAAGAGATAGATTATTGTCCAATTGCTTTGATGCTGAAGTAAGTTGGCCTTGTGATTTCTCACTTAGGTTTTATAACATCTCATAAAGTTGCTTTTAAGGATTTATAGGCCTAAGGCCACAGGACTGGAAGCTTTCTGTACTTCCTCATTGCCAGTAGTAATATATGGGTGGGCAGTCCTTGCTCTACTTTTCCTGGGGGTGAGCCAGTTGGCCAGAGAGGAGGGATTCCTCCCACACACGTACACACAGGCAATAAGCCTAATTCTCTTTATCTCCAAATTGCTTCATTCCTCCTTGTCCGTTAGGGCACACTTACCAGTTTCTTTGGAAAACTTTCTTTGATCCCGCTCAGTGCTTTGGAAACCACCTTTTCTCAGTCACTGGCGCATACACGCACAGAGCATTCTGGGATATTGGCTAAGAACAAGAGTTCTGCAATCAGACTGCATGGGCTAACTGTTGGTACCATCACTTAACTTGTTGATCACCTAACTTTACCTTAAATAATCAAGGCAATCACATGTTCAAAAGGCAGATAAATTAAAGGAATAAATTAGAAAATCTGTGTGTATCAGTCAAAAGAGGTTGAGTTCTTATACACCACAGTGACAACAACAAAATTCTGAATGGCTTCCAACAAGAAAGATTTAGTTCTCACTCAAGTTCATGTGTATGGAGGTTTAACAGTGAAGTCAGCCTGTAGCATGGCAGAGCAGCCACCACTTTGAACACTTTGCTTCCCTCTCCATCTTTAAGGACAAGAAGGATGTACTTCCCCACCCACTTACGAAGACTCTGGCCGTGAGGTGTGCTGCGGCTTGTGAAGTGGGAGCATAAATCAGCTCAGAGCAGATGCTGTAAAAGCCAGGCCATGCTAGACCACGCTCGCCTCTCCCTCCCTCCCTCTGTCTGGATTGAAAGCTTCTACAGACAAGGGTGATATCTTCCACGTCTTTTTATCCCAATCACCTCTCATAATCCCTGACACAGAGTGGACTGACAATAAATTTTGACCGCCTGCATGGAAAGTCTTCTGTCGGCCACACAGAACCGTGAGTGCAGCGCCTGAGGCAGCCAAGTCCGCCTCAAATGTCAGCACTCCCTGGGTACCACTTACCCAAACCAGCACTGTGCTTGCTGGCCATTTGGAAAAACAGGCAGATCGACCTGGGGATGGATGTGCACCTCTAGATGTCAATGAAAGATTACCCTTAAAGAATGTTTGTGAGGAAATGTGAGCACATCCCATGTAATCATGAGAAAAATGTGGCACTCGGCAGCAGCCTCGAGCCTCCCGCCAGCTCCCAGTGCAAAGCTGGACAAGCCCAGCTGCTCTGCGTCTGCTTCCCTCACCCCACAGTGCAGTGGCACAGGAGAAACACTAAGGTCTTTTCCACTCAAACAAAGTCCTGTGATGCACGGGAAAGGGTTGATCTCTGCACAACAACAAATCACAGCTGCCACGGGGTACCGGTGCCCACAGATCAGAAACACTGCAATGAGGCACTTTTGCAAAAAAAACAAAAAGCAAAAAACCCCCACAAAAACAAACAAAAAACCCTCCAACCAGCCAGCCGACCAAAAAAACAAAAAACAGCAACTCTAAAAACCACTGCAAATGCACACCCAGATTCAGGGAGGATTGAGGCATAAAAGCTGCAGCACATTGTTCTGAAAGAGAAACTTGTAAGCAACCTTTAAAAAGAGACATGGGCAGAGAATGTATTGATTGTGGGCAAGGAAGACAATGAGAGATGGGTAACAAAGTGCAACTGGTTGCGCCCCTGTCCCAGGTGAAAAATGTGATCTTATGAATCCTGAGCTACTGTTGATAAAGGTGGGGACTCATTTATACTAAGCTGACACAAAAGAAAATAAGTGAAATACGATTAGGCCTACGCCAAGTGTTCAGATTAAATTCCTGCAGTGCCATTCTGTCGCTCGGTGAGCATTTTTTTTTACCCGTACAAAGCCTGATTAACACGCTGGCCTCAGTGATATTAAAAATGCACGCTGTGAAAATCCCCACCCCCTCCCCCCCAAAAAAACAGATTCTTTCTCTGGGGTATACACCCGGAGGAGCTACCTGTCCTGTCTTCTATTTTCATTAGGAAAAGTTGTCAGTTGTATGCATCAGTGTCTTTTATGAGACTTTAAATTATAGCTTCAAAGGGCCTTTTTGATGCTGCCGAGAAACATTTCAAGGGATCAGTTCAGAAACAGGAAGGCTAGTATGTGGACTCCCGGCAGTAGAGCCGTCTTAGCTATTAATTTGGCTCTTCTGTTCAAGTTTTGATGTCTGAATTGGCCTGCCAAAGGTTGGTATCAGTTATATCTCAGTCCTACAGATGTGTTGTCAGTTTCCACGATTACCTTTAACCATAAAGGAACGGGAAGAAGCAGTGGTCCATAGGCGATATCTGTCTCTGCTTCCCTGGTGTAATATTCCCTGGCGTAATATCCCTGAGGCCTAATATTCATCCTGTGTTACATGCACATGTTCTTGAAGTAGTGGGGCTATGGGGTACAGCACAGGGGATCTTTAAACCCTCTGCTCGGTGAGCATGGGCATGCACTGTCCTTTTAATGCAGCATCACACAGCCCGAGCTATGAAGCATTGTGAAGGGGGATGAGGCAGCACCAGAGGGGCAGGTGTGAGGAGGGAGGGCAGGGTCCACTTACTGGTCCAAGAAGGTGTTTCTGGGCAGAAACCCAGAAGAAGGGAGGGAGTCAGTCATGGGGAGATCCAGCGAGAGGGGGAATGAGTCTGGCATATTTGAGGAACACTGAGGAGATCACTGTGACTATAGGGAAGCCACACCCACCCCTACGTAAGACAGAGAATAGTAGATGATGAATTCAGAATGGAAAGGACCAGATCGGCAGAGCGTCCTGGAGAAGATGGTGCAGCAGAGACTGGATTTGCATTCTGTATGTGATCAACACCAATGAAACATGCTAAGGATGGAATGATGGGAACTGGGTTATGTTTTAATTTAGATAAATTCCAACAGGACTTCCATGAAAGTACTGAACAAAACTCTGATAAACTGACTACCTTGGCATTAATTCCAAAAGTAATTTTCTAGTAAAAAGTTGGTGATAATAGATTCTACAATTTTGTTCAGCTTAAATAATTTATTGGACTGTGCTCCCCACTTCCTTTGTTCAGCCGAACTCATAGAGCACAATGATCAGGACCATGAGTCGTGAAATCAGAAAGACCCATTTGGGGTCCAGGTCCGCTCACTTACTAGTCATTGAACCTTCCTTGAACCTTCTATATCTGTCAAACAGGGATCGTGGTGTCTTTCTTTGAGGAGTGCATGAGCGTGCATGTGCACACTTGACCTGCTTAGCAGGGTGCCTGGCACACGTGAACACCCAACGGCACCCTACACCGAACCATCCGTCACCCGGCCCCCAGCTCCCACACCCATCGCCTTCTTCCTTCCCTCTCTGATTACCTTCTCCCCTCTATGGCAGTCACACTCCACCACACTCGGTTTAGCGCTTACTTGATTTGATGTGCTGAGAGGCCTGAGTAAGAGGACGGAGAAGAGGCTGGATAACAGAGCTGCTGATGACAAGAGGATGGAGGAGGGAGAGCAGGGGCGGGTATGAAGGAGCAAGAAGGAGTTTGCCACTAAATCTGTCTCAGACGGTCTGTAAGAGAACGTGAAGGGATGAGGACTCACTCAGTATCTAACAGCTTGCAATTCAGGAAGACAGGAAAGGAGAAGGGCTGTTTTAGGGTTTGCCAAAGTTCAGGCTGCCTTCCTCTCTGGACAAGAGAATAATTTATTTTAAATTGCATAGAATCAAATCATCAACTATTAAGAGACTGAAACTGGTTAATGGGATTCCATTTACCTTTTATGCATGTTTAATTACTGTGCCAGACCATACCCACACCCCTCCACCCACCCCTGAAGAAGGGAATCTTGCCCTGGCCTGGTAGCCCAGTTGGCTGAGCATTGTCTTGATTTGCTGAGGTTGTGGGTTTGATCTCTGGACAGGGCACGTACAAGAGCCGACTGGTGAGTGTGTAACTAAGTGGAACAACATATCTGTCTGTCTGTCTCTCTCCTTTCCTTTCTTTCTCTAAAATCAATAAATAAAAGCTAATTAAAAAGGAAATCTTTAACAGTCTGAACAGTTTAAGAGACCCAGAACTGAGTGATTCTCTGAGCAGGGAGATCAGACAGTATAGGAGATTAAGAATACATAGCAAACTAAATTGAATCACAACCATTTTTTAAACTCTGAGACCGTAATTGTGATGGTTAATTTTACATGTCAATGTGACTGGGCCTTAAAAATTCCAATGACCCAGTTTGGATAAACATTATTCTGGGTGTGCTGGTGAGTGTTTCTGGATAAGACTGACATTTGAGCTCGTAGACCCAGTAAAGCAGATGCGCTGCATAATGTGGGGGGTGGGGGGCTCATCCAGTCAGTTGAAGGCCTGACCAGCGCTAAAAGGCTAACCCTCTTTTGAGTAAGGGGGATTTTTCCAGATTCGAACTGAAACATTGGCTCTTTCTGATTGGCCAGCCTGCTGGCCTCCATCCTACAACTTAAACAGCACCCTTGGTTCCCAAGCCGCAGGACTCGGACCAGAGCTACATCACCAGCTCCCCCGAGTCTCTGCCTTGCTGACTGCAGATGTGGAGACTGGTCAGGCTCCACAACTGCGTGAGCCAGCGCCTCGTAATGAACGTGTCTACATGCACACACTCGCCCACGTGGGACATCCTGCTGGCTCTGTTTCTCGGGGACATGGACTGATACGGTGGTTGTCCCTACCACTGTGGTAGTTTATGCCCACATTCGGTTTACAGAAAGAGAAGTATATCAAAAGAAGCAAGAGAGCCTGACTTTGAATTAAAAGAAACCTTCATAAAGGATTCAGCCATGTTATACAATCACAACCACACCTCACTCCTTGAAGATGTGAACAAACCATTCTCTGGGAGAGGACATAAGATTTCCTTAGGCTTCGAATCAGAACTGTGGCCACCACTGTCATAGTCTGTTAGTCCCTTTTCCCACGACAGAAACCCCATCATGTCATAGTATCAGGGGCTCTCAAGCACTGAGGTAGGACTTCTCCTTGGATCTCTGCCAGAATAGGATGCCGGGCTTAAGTTTACAGTGTGACCATGTAAGAATGAGCTATGTCATAACTGACTACTAAGAGCTTAGGGTCACCTTGATTTTGCTGAGAAGGGAGGCTACTACAGCTGTAAGAAATTAACTGCTTATGCTTAATACATGTGAACTTGTTGGGCAATTTGGTAAGCAAGGCAACTGGAACTTGGAGATAGGGTGCTTCTTCTTGTAAGGTCCATATTCCATGTGCGGATAGGAGGGTTTGAGAGCTTTGCTTTTATTTTATAATGGCTCTATTTTATAGCTTTATTTGATTTTATAATGTCTCTCTCTGTATAATTTCTGTATAAGGAAGATCTAGTGATTAAGATCCCCTTCCTCTTATCTCCTCTACAACATACATAAGTCAAAGACGTAAACAAACAAGCAAGTTCCCTCTCTTGGGATCCAAAGACTAAGAGAAGGAGGCACAAAAAAGAAGAAGAAAGAATACAGTCCCTCAGGCCACTAAGAGGTGTGGCCGAGGAGATGTCAAGTTAATGAGAAAATGTTCGTCCAAGGGGTGCCTCTGCTCTTCAGAAACGTCGGGTATATGCATTACGGTACCAGCTTTTCACACTTGTAAAACTCTTCATATTAAAAACAAGACAAACTCGTCCCCAAGGGTTGCACGGCACATCTCCCTCATTTACTGTACTAGCACTTTCAATTTGGGTTCAAATCCTGTTATTCAGAAGATATGAATTGGCCAGTGGGAACATTTCCAGCTACAATATTTCAGAATTAAAATCTAATTTCGCCAGGATGACCCCAGGAAATGACCAAGCTCAGGTAAAAGGAAACTCTTTAACATAAACAGCCCTGTGTTATTCATTCCACCCAGAGTGTGCTGGGAAAAGTGTCCAATCATTTTTTATCATCGAAGCCGCCTTTCTCATCACACAATGCCTTGTAATGGGCAAGCTGCAAAAAGATCCACATGTCGCCATAACTGATACACGAGCGAGAATGAGACCAGGTCCGGGAAACACAAAACAGCCATTTCAGAGCGACTGAGTAAGAGGGGAGTGGAAATAGCCTTCAAAAATGCACAGTTTAACAAGTGATTATTCAATGAAGACATTAGCTTAGGGAATAACTCAATACTTTCAGATTTAAAACTTTTTTTAAAAATACAGAGCAGTGAAATAGCAGCTTTATTATCAAAAGACCCATTCTCATGGGTCAGTTCTCCCTTTATTCCCTATGTGACTGTGGGCAAGTCATTTAATATCTTGCACCACAGTTTCCTCTTCTACAAAATACCAACAATCTATCTAGGTGGATGGGGGTATTTAATGTGTTGGTCACCTAGCATAGAAAGTGGCAAGCTGTGAGTACTATATAAGTATTTCCTTTTTCTTTTTTTTCAGTTAAAAGTGGAAAGAGATTTAGCCTTAACATGCTCTGTCATTTTAGGGGCAGGGGGAGGCTTCTGGTAAAGGTAGAGATTCTTGAGGCTAGGATGATTTCAGGGTTACTCTTCTTTCCTAACAACATCAGGTACTAGAGAATGAGTTCTTTAGTGGACCCTGACTGAAGCGCACGAAGTTATTTCCCTGAGGTCCAGCCCTGGCACGGGGGACTCACCCAAGTTCATTTCTGTATATTGGAAAGGCCAGATTTCTGGGATGCCAATTTCGGACTAGTGGGAGCAGTCACAAAGTTTCTTTCTGTTGCTGTAGATTTAAACTTCAAATCCTGAAACACATTGCACCCAGGCTGAGAAGCCCATTCTAACTGGCATCAGGCGATGGATGCCCTCTCTCACAGATATTTAGCTCCCAGTCCAGGGTATAGTGCAATGAGACTTACCCTAAGCTCTGTCCCCACATTGAGAATGTTAGCAGAGATGCCTCAAAGCTGTCTCTAATCTCCTGGATGACGCCCACTTTGCAAACTTGACAAAGGGAAACTATCATGAGTAGCAGGGTTTTATTGGAATTCAGTACCTAGAAATGTGCTTGCTATGTTGACTATTCAAGAAACAAGTCACATCAAAACCAGACATTTTAAACAAACTGGCTGGCCTGGCAGGTAGACAAGAGTGCCCTGGCTGGGTGGCTCAGTTGGTTGGAGCCTCGTCCCACACAATAAAATGTTGAGGGTTCGATACCTGGTTGGGTGTGCAACCAATCAATGTTTCTCTTGCTCTCTCTCTCAGATCAATAAACATATCCTTGGGTCAGGATTAAAAAAATAAAATAAAAAGGTGAATGGGTATGGTGGCATACAGCTCATTTTAAGGGTCACGACAACGTCCTTTACTCTCCACATGGTATGTACAAGACACCACACTAGCTGTGCAGCTACAGCCTTCGGTGAGGGGTTACAGGACACGCAGGGAAAGAAGGAACCTGAATTTCCCCCGAGGCTGACTCCACCCACAAAGGAAGCTGGGGGACCCCAGCCTTCCTTCTCCTTCTGGTTGCTCCTGAACAAAGAATAAAAGGAGGTAAGGTGTGAAAAACGGTGAGTGCAGCCGGAGTCAGGAGGCATTTAAGACGATACACTGTGTCAGTTGCAATCTGTATCAATTCTCTGCTCTTCGACCTCAGGGTGAATGCCTTCCCTCACAGTCAGACATCTAATATTTGTTGTCTTCTCAAAATGTCAGTCTGACTCCTGTTAAATATCAAGCATGTGCATAAGAAAAGGAAAGTTTCTGTCTAAGCCAAGTCCACAGTCATGGGGGCTCAGAGGAAGAACACAACTCCATTCCAGCCACACTGACCGACTCCCTGGTCCTCCGAGCGCACCAGAGGTCCAGCCTCTGGGCCTTCACCTTTGCTGTTTCCTCCGGCTGGAATGCTCTTCCCCAAGCTCTCTGCACAGCTGGTTTTGTCACTTAATTCAAGTCTTTGCTCAAATATTATCTCCTTCATGAAGCCTCCCTCTGACCACACTATTAGAGGGAGCGCCCCCTCTCTGTCTATGCTGGTGCACTGCTCAGTATGGGACATCCCACTCTTACATACTTGAGGATGGAAAGAGGGACGTTGCTCTGTTTATTGTGGGAATAATGCCTGACTTGCAGCAGGAGGTCAATACCTAACATTTAAAAATAAATGTGTTATCTTTGATAAATCGCTTAAGCCAAGTCATTTTTATTCTCATTGATAAATTGAAATAATGATACCTAACACCCTTAAGGGTGGCACAGAAATTAAACTACTTTGAAAAACTTCTTGATAAACTGTAACATTCATAATTAGTAATTGCTTTTTTCATCTTTATTGTTAACTAGCTCTTCTATCAGAGGGCCAGGTGGCGATGGATTTCGAAACTTTGCTTTGATTTATAAGCCTGACAAAGAGTGGGTGAACTGCTTGAAAGTAGTAATCATACTTTATTTTTCTTTGGGCCTGACTTAAAGTAGACACAGTAAATTCTCCGTGAATGGTAGATGGATAAACGGGTGGAGGGCGTAAATAAGATGTCTCAGCAGAGATGTGAAAAGAAAGGAGATGGGGCCACGTGTACAGTGCTGACTCAGGAAGCTGGGAATTAAGACAAAACACGAGATATGATAACAGACCAGGTAACTCCCAAACCAGACACTCTGAAAAGTATCTGGATTGAGCCCAGTCCAGAGGCCCAAGCTGAATCACTGGTCAAAAAAATCAATGGAAGTGTCATGATTAATCAAATACTCATCAACTATAGGTCATGCATGAGTCATGAATCCACTCAGTTAAATGACAATGGATACTAGGCCCTCGAGAGAGACAGGAATTTCTGTACCTAAGGGCATGGCCAGCCTGAGGCCTGAAAGCAAGGCAGGGATGTTTCTTTCCCCTCCAAAGCACTGGAGGGGAAAGAAAGTAGCTGATGTGGCAGGTTTACCAACGCGTGGTCAGAAATGACAATGGGTCCAGTCCTGGGTGGGGCTGGGAACTGGCAGTCTTGTTCAATAAAACCACATTCTCTCTAATCACATTGACTTCTTACATTTTATCAGATCCATAGTCAATGCAGGGGATCCACTCATGCCAGCAATTTATTGTCTGTGGTTCTGGTTCACGAAGACAGATGAGACCAGAATTAAACACATGTGTATGTACATATAACACTAAGGAATCTTAGAGCAAGAAGAAACTTTGGAGACCATGTAATCCAATCTTGCCGTTTAACAGAAAAGAAACCGGGGCTCAGGGCTCTGGAGTGACTTGCCCACAGCCACACAGGTAGGCAGTAGCAGGACTGAAGACAGATTTTGGTCTCCTGACCGTTTGCCCAGAGTTCTCCCCACTGCACCGTTCGTTCACATGGAATGATGCCCCAATCAATCAGCCCTTCCGAAGGAGACCATGAAACAGGACAATTCAAAACATCAGGCAATGAATTAAAACAGGGCCCTGACCTGACTGCAGAGTTGTTTGTAGAATCCAAGAACTTAACTCATCAGGAAGAATGTCCCAGATATACAAAACTAGCAACCTTCCGTCAATTCTTTAGAATTTATTTTAGAGCCAGAAGAACCCTTAGCAATTATTAAATGCAACCCCCAATGTTATAGATGATGAAATGGAACTCAGAGAGGTTCCTTTCCCTGTACCAGACAGCTGGTTAAAATGGAAACCCATCGATCAAATCAAATTACTTTTGCACTATTATATACAGCTGTCTGGGTATATGAGTCACGGAGACGCTTTGAAAAAATTCCTTTTCATTCTACCCAAACCAAATGGACCTTCTAGGGGAAAAAAATGATAGCGTGGAAGCCAAGGGCATCTAGCATCTAGGAAAAACACTCAAGAGGTGACACCACTTTCTCTGTAACAACTAAAAAACAACTCTATTTTTTACCCAACATGTGAAACACACCTAGGTCCAATGCAATTCTCCAAGCCAGTGTTACATGTGGGGCTCAAAGGACTGGGCGAACCTGCCCATGGCCTGGCCTGGAGTGGACAACTTAAGTTTTTTGGGGGTGGACTGAAGGATAAATGGGTGAACAGAATAAACAAAAGGCTTATGGTAGACATTAAAAGGAAAGGAAATATATTCAACATTTACAACACATCTTGATGTGGACAAGCCACAGTTCAAGCTCTCTATTGCTTTATATGTGGCCTATGGCTACCAAATTGGAACAGCACAGATTTAAGCCTCTTCTACCCTTTGCCCTTTTTTCCCAGAATTTAAATTTTTGAAAACTTCCAGCAAGACCCCCAAACACTTTGACCATCCAGGCTGCAGTGACCTGCACAGTCTCCTTCACCCAGTAGCACTGGAATCTCACACTTGATCCCTTGGATTTGGCCTTGACCTTGGCTCAAGGACTGCTGTTTGAGTCCCAGCTGCTGCCTTGATTCCGCCAACCCAACATCTCTATAAAACCTCCACAGTCAGACTGAGGTGGCCAGGCATGGAAGCGGGAAGGGAAAGGAAGGGTTTCTCCTCAGAGGGGCTTGGGACTAGACAGCCTCTCTGTGGGTTGTGCTGGTTCCAGGGGCCCCAGTAGATTTAACGTGGGATAAATCAGGGTTAACAAGGCAAAAGGAAACCTAGGCCTCTTCTCAGACTCACTGGTCGAGGCCCAGCAGAATAGAGAAAGCTGATCTTGCATCCCCCATCATTGCTTCTGTTCCCAGGCAGATATACCCCTTGCCTCAGGGGTTTTTATGAAATACACCTCTTTAACATTATCTTTTTATAACTTGCCTTTGAATTGAACATGAAACTTGGGATAGAAACATTCCTACTTTTTCCTTCTTCCTCAAATTCCTGTGGGGGCAGGTACTATTACTACCTCCCTTTTCTGACAGATTTGGATAAGAAAACCCCAGGCTTGTGGGGATGAAGAGACGCCCTGGCAGAAGTTTCAGACTAGGAGCCTGTAGGCTATTTTGGGCCAGCAAATATGGTTTTTTGTTGTTGTTTTTTGGTGTGGTGGGGGAGGGGAGTGGTGGGTGAACCTAGTGTTTTAAATAAAAAAAAAAAACTAAATGAAACTAAGACATTTGAATTGGGGATTTCTCTTAAAATATCATAAGACTTAGCAAGAGGCCTAAATTCTTACATGATTAAAATTGGCTCAGACTGAGTAGCCACTTCCCTGTCCATGGTCAGGGACTCGGGGTCCAGAGCATCACAGCCCTCCTATGCCCAACAGCCCTTCTCTCTGTCTCTCATTGGCTACTGGCTAGTCCTCAGAGGTTTTTGAGTTGAAAACCTTAGCTTAATGCATTAGACTGTAAACATATGTAAACCTTCTAAACAGAGAACACTGTAGGCTGGCTGCAGGTCCATGGTGGAATTTCAAACACGAATAGTCTAGGTAAGAGAAAAATACTTGTATTTTTTATGGAACTTCTCTATGCTTTGATGCCATATTTATTATCCTAATCTTCTGCCAACACTGTAGAATCCACCCTATTATGTTCTTGATTTGTCAGCTGACAAAACCCATGATCAAAGAGATTTGGAGATGTGTTCAAACCGTGCTCATGGAAAACTGTTAGTGGGTGGGCTGCAAATAGTTTCCTGAGTCATCTTTGTGTTACATCACGGTGTTCCTCTCCTCCAGTTCTCAGGGAATATTATGCTCTTTTATATGTACAGTGTTCTGTAGCTATGGCTTTTGAAAGCAATAAAGTCTAAGTGTTAATACCTAATGGGCCTCTTAAAAACTTGATCAAGTTCTTTAATCTCCTGAGAGTTAAATAGTTTTCAGAATTTTCTAAAAAGCACAACTGGTTTTCAGTAGTGGAAATTGCAAGGTAAGTTATTGTAACTTACAACATAATTCCTGGGGGAGAACAGAGTATCAGGAAATGTTGACCTCTCCTTGCCCTCGTCCAAATCTCGTTAACTAACCAAGCTATTAGAACAGTTACTATAATTGCCCACCTACCATGTATGGTGGCAGCCACACAATTTGGGTGGAACTGACTCTCTCCTAGCTCCCAGGGAAGACCCTGAATGGCACAAAGCCTTTGGGGTACTCTGATTCCCCTTACATAATGATTGCCTTGGGCTGAGCATGGGAAAGTAGTTGGTCTAATCAGAGTGAAGGCCAAGGATCATATGCCAGGTGGAGGGAAGAAAAGAAGCTCTTTCATGCTCAGGATATGCTCTGGTATGCAAATGTGATGCCTGGAGCAGCTGCTGCCGTTTTGCTATCCTGAATAAAACCATTTGAGGAAGCCAAATACATTCTCCGTAAAGCAGCCACAGCCTTAGGTTCGGCTGAAAGCACTCCATAGGTAAGTCCAGAAGAATGATTGTTGGACAACCCTCAGGCTAAGGAAGCATGCTCACCAATGTGCTTGCCTACTTGGCTCCTAGAGTATTTGTGCTAGCCCCCCATCTTGCTGCTGCTTGAGCCATCCCACTGGGGGTAGAGGAGAGTGTGAGGCAAGACTATCATCCACCCACAGGGCTCCTTCCACCCACAGGGGCTCCTCCTGGACACCACACCTGTGCCAAGGCACCACTAGTGGTGTCTGCTTTTGTTTGAAGTTGGGCAACTTCATATATTTGGGTCAAAGCAGGCTACTTCTTCATGGAAAGTGCTGAGACAACCCGGAGACCAGATTCTGGCGCTTGCTGTTTTAGTGAGTGACCTAGGAGTGGGTGGCTTGTGTCAATGGCATCTTTTCTATCTTCTCTATTCTTACAGCATTGTATTGGGGTGCAAAGGGAGCTGTGGGTGTTCTTGGAGTTGCGAGTATGGGAAAACACCACAGTGGGTATGAGCAAAAGGAGGGGTCCTCTTCAGGTCTTAGAGATTTAAGGCAAGAGCCACACACTCAAGCCCACAGAGGCTGAATTGGTGACATTAACAAGTGAAGTGGACACCCAGGGAGAGGCCTGCAGAGGGCAGACCCTGGTAGGGATGTGGCTGCTCAGCTCCAGTAAAACGTTTTTGACAAAAACATTGAAATCTGTTTTTTTTTTTAATGTAAAATTGCCTTAATTTTAAAACTTCATTTTTTTTTCTCTCCACACTGAGACAATCAAATGAAACACTTGAGTGGGTGGCTTTGGCTGAGGCTGAAGACAACAGAGGGATCTGGCTGCCTTATCACAAAGGAGTAAGAGGTGGTAGCTTTTTGGCTCCCAGTGTTGTAAGTGGGGAGCAACTGAGCGGGGTGGGGAAGGCGGGGGGAAGACCATGGCTCCCTGACAGGCCTGAACAAGGCACGTCTGGGCACAGAGCTGCCTGTGGTGAGGGCTGCACAGACTCCTGCCGGGCCCAAAAGGGCACTCAGTAGTCTCAGGAGCATCCACAAAGACTCCTGTGGCTCAGAGAGGCCGGGAGGGATCAGAGCTGCCCCCATAGCTACCGGCTCTCAAAAGGACCTTACTGGGAGGGGGCTGGCATTGCCTGTGGTCACCATCGCAGTCTCGGGCCGAGGCTGTCTCCCGGCGTGGGGAAGAGAGCCCACTCAAACTCCTGATGCAGGCTCCTCCTCTGTCCCAGAAACAAAGACGGCTAACTGAGGAAAACAAGGACACATGACATGCCGTGGAGTAGTCGTAACGGTTACAGCAGGAACTGTTATTTCCACTGGGCAGATGGGGTAAGAATCAGAAGCTACACAACGCTAAAAGTTCACAGAGCTGGTAAAAACAACATTTGAACTTGAACTCTAGGCTCCAGTCTCAAGTCCCCAGGATCCACGCTGCCTCTTCAAGTGCTCTTCCTGTAGTTCCTCCTTTGTTCCTGCCTTTTGTTATTTTTCACGTTACCTAGATGGTGGTGGTATTTTGATATCAACTTCTGGAATTTTGAAACCGTATTCTAAAAGTATCAGAATAAAATATTATCTTTTCCCCTACTCTCTGTTCGCTGTCTATGGGTTGAGTATTCTGGAGAACGTACTAAGAGAAATGCTGCATTGTGCACCTAATGACATAGAAAATAAGTGATTTAAAGGTAAATTTTTACTGCCCATTTTACCTCCATTACTGTTAGTTCGGTTCATTAAAACAAAATTTAGATGAAGTGTCTGTGGCTGGGACAGCACCTTTTTTGGTTGGCTTTAAGTAATTTTAAGCTGTTGGCTGTGACATTCTGGGGCCAGTTACTATGTGATCAGAGACGCTTTCTGGAAAATGCTTTTCAAATTGTGAGACACCATGGGTTCTGAAATGTGCGCCAAGGGAGTTTCAATTTATAGAGATGACTGAGTGATGGTATGGAGAGGCCAGTGCCGTTGAAAGAAGAAATTATTATTTACTTTTCCCGAGAGAAGGCAGGGCCGCATGGAGAAGCACTGGGTTTGACTGTGCAGAAAGAGTAAGGGGCGCTTAGAGCGGAGATTATTGGGTTTTCCCCAGGCAAGGCTTGGTAAGACAGAGCAAACAGTTTAGGATTGGCTGGTTTGAATAATTCTGGCAGACTGTGGGCTATCGGGTGGTCTCCAGGTGTCTGGCAAGTGGTCTTGGGATGATTTAAAGCCAGGGCGAGGCGCAGCATGGGAAGGGAAACGGGGCTGGTATGTGGGGGTTAGGAAAGGAGACTGTGGAGACCTTAGCCCTGACAGGGACTGACCTGCCTGTGAAGGGTGTACGTGGCAAGTTGTTACTGTCTTTTAAAATGAGAAGGCACAGTCTCTCTGGGACGGTAATGCTTCCAAATGCCAGAGCATCAAGAACAGAGACAGGAACAAACAACAGGCATTGGCGAGGCTGTGGAGGAAAGGAAGCCCTCGTGCACTGTTGGTGGGAATGCAGACTGGTGCAGCCACTGTGGAAAGCAGTGTGGAGGTTCCTCAAGAAATTAAAAATGGAACTGCCTTTTCACCCAGTGGTTCCACTTCTGGGTACATATCCAAAGAAACCCAAAACACTGATTTGAAAGAATACATGTACCCCCTCTGTTCATTGCAGCATTATTTACAAAACCAAGATATGAAAGCAGCCGTAGCCCATCAAAAGATGAGTGGTTGAAAAAGGTGCAGTGAATTTATACACTGGAATATTATTCAGCCATTAAAAGTGAAATCTTACTTTTTGTAACAGCATGGATGAACCTAGAGGGTAATGTGCTGAGTGAAATAAGTCAGACAAGTACCACGTGATTTCACTTACATGTGGAGTCTAAACAAAGTGAACAAGCAAGCAGAACAGGAACAGCCTCGCAGGTGCAGAGGGCAGACGGGCAGCTGGCAGAGAGGAGGGATGTTGGGGGACTGGGTGCAAAGGTGAGGGTACTGAGAAGTACGCACTGGTGGTTACAGATTAGTCACACATGTGGATTACAGCACAGAGGATAGAGTCAGTGAAATCGTAAGAACTATGAACAGGGTCAGGTGGGTCTTTGAAACACAGCAGCACATTGGGGGGTATCTAAATGCATGATTTTCTAACCATTATGCTGTACATCTGAAACTAATATAGAATAGCATTGAATGTAAATGGTAATTGAAAAATAAAATAAAATAAGAAAAACTAGAGAAAATAAGAATATGCAATTATAAACTAACTGGTCTTGTGATAAATGGATGTCAAACAGACAAATACAAAATCTATAAAAATACACCCCTAAAAACCGCAGCAATCCCCCAGAAAGATGCCGCATCAGTGTCGGGAGAGCCCCACAAAGTCCTCATGGGAGTGTGTCCCCTTAATAGAGAACAAGTACAGAGGACGCTGGCATCAGCTATAACAACACCAGTCAAGGAAGTGTCTCTGCCCCCTTTCCTCTTCTCCCCAGAATCACCAAAATGAGCTGTTTGCATGACTCTGACTGTGCAGATGACCCTTCACTATCTGGGAGTGACCGGAAAAGTCACGGGGTCTGCCGTACATTCACCCAGGAACAGGGTGACGCGGGGTGCACGGAATGGGTTCTAATGGGCTACATTGTGTTTGGGAGAACGACCTTGTTGTCTGAACGCATCTTACGAGTCTCACTTGCTCAATGTACCGGTTCCACGGCAGTATTGTATAAAAACACATACATACTAAACAAATGCCTTATTATGTTGGTGCCATTGTACTCAATGGGGCTCAACAATACTAAAGGATTCCAAAAGTAAAAAAAGAATATAGAAAGAATTGAGACTAAAATGTTCTTTCAAACTACTTCTCAGTTCATTTAGCACTGACAATTGTATGGGTTTTCCTTTCTTTTTTTTCCTACTTAAGTTCACTGCATTAACACATCTAAAATCGCTGTTGTCTGTAGTTCAAGGATATTGTGAGTTCCAACAAAGCTTCTGGTGGGCCCATTAAATATCTTTCTTTAAAAAAAAAATCCCTGCTGAGATCACAGTACTGAGATCTATTTTGGGACAAACCTGTTACTCAGATGGGTGATGCCAGCTGGTCTGAATGTGTGTTTTCAAAAGGAAAGGATTTGGTTTACTTGATTAGGATTCCCAGAGCCATGTTTATAACTAGAGCAGCCTGGATGGGCTCCTCCCGTGGGTGATCATTTTCTTCTATGACGATCCTGCTAAGGAAGTTTGGGATTTACCATCCCTGCGAGTTGATTCCTCTGGGTGCATCGTTCAGCTGCAGAAGCATTACCCTATGCCCTATTTTCTTGCAGGTGTCTTGTTTCCCCCTCCAGTTTCAGCTATGGTTCTTATGTGTCCTGATCTCAAAATTAATTTCAAATGCGTTTCTTTAAAAGTTTTAAACTTTAAGTTTGTTTATGGCCATATTTGAACAAAACAAGTACACGAGAATTTAGTCTTTCTGGATGCTAGGGGTGAAAAATGATGAATGACCTGTTTTGTTTTTTCTTTTTTAATCTCTTCTAATCCATTCTTTTCCTCAGCTCGTCTATCAGATTAATTTTGCTCCCACTGTGGCTACTCCCACCACTGCACACCCAATTTGTATCTGGAATGATTTCTTTTTTACTTACGTAAGGTTTTGTACTAACATTTCAAAGATTAACTGAAACACAACTTTTTTGCTAGGTTGAAATGCAAGCCCCAGGACTGGAACTGAAAGGCACCAACAGATAAGTCTGAAGATCCTACAAATCCCCATGCCATCCTCTCGCACCCCAAGTTCAAGTAGCCGCCACACAGGGGACTACTCAAAAGTCACCAAGTTCTTGGCTTGGTTTGCTGATAAGGCACATGGAGGCCTGGGCTAACCAGGCCTGCTGGGGCTTTAGTGATGAGGACGAGGTGACAGCTGACTGTGGCCTTCAGCCAGGGTGACTCACATGCAGATGGGCTGCTCCTCTCTCTGATTCCTCGCTCTGAGGCCCTGAGGAATGTCACTGTCAAGCCCCCATGCATCTTATTACAAAAAAAAAAATTGTGCTGCCTCTCCTGCATGTCTTTCTTTTCTCCTTCTTTCTGTCCCCCTCAGGTTTGGCCACTCCCTCCAGCGGATTCATTGCTCCTCGTTCTGGGGCCCTGCCCCAACCCCCTAGGACTCTAACAGGCTTCCTCATAACTGAAACAGGCTCAGTTGGATGCCTGAGGCTGCCGGAGAAACACACGCTTCCGCAGAGCCCTCCAGGAGTTACATGCAGCTGCGCTGTGTTTGGGAGTGTCTGCCTTGTCACAGTGGGACTTGCTAAAAGTGTTGGCTTGAGGGAGGAACTGGAAGAAAATAGGAGTCATAGTACAAGATGGGCTTGCTGGTGGCCCACAAGACAAAAAGGCACAGAAATGCAAGAAGATTTTTCTTCCTCTTCTGCATGGATGATGTGCTGACCTCTCCCAATCTCACCAGTCTCAGGAGAACCCGCAGCCTAAATCACCGCCATGAACTTGGCCTTTCAGAAGACATTCCATGGCAGAGAGGGGTTAGGGAAGTCAGTTCAGGTGAGAAGGAATGGAGTTGGGGCCAAGGGTAGCCACAGCTGAAAGACTGACTTATTGGAGAAGAGAGGGGCCCATTGGTGGATGGCCAAAATAATGGATGGGGATACCTGGAAGAGAAGCTAACTGGCAGTAATTATAGCAGAGAGGAGGGCTTATCATCAGAGGTTGGTGGAGCCTGGCATATTTTACAAGTTAATGGTACATGAAAATAATAGCTAAGAGCTATCAGTTATTTAGCCCTTACTGCATGCCAATCACTACACTACAATCTCTCTTTACATGCATTAGTTCTTTTAATCTTTATAACAACACTATAGTATTGGCATAATTATCACCATTTTGTAGTCAGGGAAACTAAGGCTGAGAGCACTTTGTTAAATCCCGAGATCACACAGCCAAATCACTGAGCCACTGAGACCCAATGCATTTGTATCAAGTCAATGTCACCCTTAACAGCACAGCAAAACTAGGCCAAATGGACCCTGGGCACACATGGAGCACCCTTCCTACCTTATATTCTGACTTATGCAGTTTCCCTTCCTCTGTTACCCCAACTACCCTTTTAAAAGTCCCAAATCAGAGATGGCGCATCTCTAAACTGGTTTGTGCTTCAATCAGAACCCAAATTAAATCGGTTTCCCTTCCAAACCAGCTGGCTGTTCTTTCCATGACCAGCTGGAGCCTCTCCCACCTCACCACGGAACACTGCCAGTAAGGCTGGCGTGGCCCCTGCTTGGGCTCCCTGGCCCGCTGTGGGCAGCTGTGGCATCAAAGAAATGAGACCAGCTGCCATGGGAGCGCTGAGGAGGCAGCTCAAGCTGCCTGCAGGAAAGAGTGTCGCAGCCGGGCCTGGGGCTCAGAGCCAGGATGAGTGTGCACAAGCGTACAGGGGAGTGCGAGTGCTTGGAGAGCTCCTGACACATGGTGCTTACACAAGGCTGCATCATTCCGAAGAGGACCTGGGCTCACTGATTTCCACCGTGACTACCCCATGGTTTCTCCACCTGGTGCTGGCGCTGCTGCTGACGGTTGGGGCCCGAGCGTCCTTTCCTGTGAGGGGTGTCCTCTGTGTGCCCTGTACGGAGGCCACTTGGCCTCTCGGAGTGGTGACCAAAAATATCTTCTGATGTTGTCCAATGTCCCTGAAGGACAAAATCGCCCTCATTGGAGAACCACGGCACTTTCCCATCTTGATAAAGCCATGGTGAGAGCTCCACACAGCTCTCTCCAGCTCCAGGATCTTGGGGAAGTCCCTGTTGTTCTCTGGGCCTGTTTCTATATCTGCAAAATGAAGAGGCTGGGAAAAATGATCTTTGCATTTAGGGCCCCTTCCTGGAACGGTTTTGAAGTTTCTAATAGCATCAAACAGAGCGAAAACTGGTATCTGAGTAATTCCCACACATCTAATCTATTGAGAAAGGGGTCTATTTCTTGGCATATGGCACTCAAGCCTTGTGGGTATACGGAAATGATTCAAATACAACGTAGATCAGTGTTTCCTAAAAGGCGGGCAGTAGGGAATCACCTGGACTCCACCTTAGAAACACAGATTGCTTGGCTCCATGCCAAAGCTAACAAACTGTTCGATCTGCAGGAGGAGGCCTGAAAATCTGGACTTCAATAAGTTCCCTGGGTACTTCTTGTACATAGTACATAGTTAGAGTAGACGATGCTTCCAAGGAGGTTACAGTTCTTTGGAGACACAGTCAACAATTTTAAGGATGTGGAAAACCACATATCTTTAAATACAGGTGGTAACGGCTGCAAAGTCGCCAAAAGGACAGGAAACGGCTGAAATACCCACAGCCAAATCTTCCCTGAGACTTCAGTGGGACCTTCCTACTTGGAATTATCTAATTTAGGCACTGGGCAAGTAGAGTACATAAGGTTAGATGACTTCATTTGAGTCTTACCAGGCATTTTATTCTTTCTCCTTTTCTTACCAGAACATTTATATGCCATTAGATGCACACATTGTAAGTCTGTAATTTAATGCATTTTGATGACCATGCACACTCATGAAACTGTCATCTCAATCAATACTCTCACTCCCCAAAGTCCCCTAGTTTCCCTTTTAGTCGATTCCTGCATTCCGCAGATAAACACTGTTTGATTTCTATCACATAAATTAGTCTTGCCTTTTAAAAAACTCATATAAATGGAATCACATAGTATGTACTGTTTTGTGTCTGGTTTCTGTCATTCGACATAGTATTCTTCTAGATTCATCTGCATTGTCATGTGTTAGTAGTTCTGTATTTTTTATAGCTGAGTATAAATATACTTTGACTTACACACCCCTCCTGTTGATGAACATTTGATTATTTCCACTTTTTTCAGTGATTATGAAAGGGCTGCTGTAAATATCTTTTAGAAAATATACTCCTGGGCATATAGTTTTATTTCTCTTAGCAACTTAGGAGTAAAATTGCTGGGTCAGAAAGTAGGTATGCTTAAATTTATGGGAAAACAGAAAGCAATTCCACGATGTGCTTGTAATGCTTACATTCTCAGCAGCATCACAGGTGAGTTCCAGTTACCCCACATCCTTAATTTTTGGTGTAGTCAAGCTTCTATTTTGAATCATTCTAGGTTGTGTGGAATACTGTCTCATTGGTGTTTTGGTTTTTTTAAGACTTTATTTATTTATTTTTAGAGAGAAGGGAAAGGAGGGAGAAAGAGAGAGAGAGAGAAACATCAATGTGTGGTTGCCACTCATGCATCCCCTATTGGGGACCCAGCCTGCAAACCAGGCATGTGCCCTGACTGGGCATCAAACTGGCGACACTTTGGTTCACAGCCCATGCTCAATCCAGTGAGCTACACCAGTCAGGGCGTCATTGGTGTTTTAACCTGGAAATCCCTAATGGCTTTTGAGGACCTTTTCATATGCTTATTGGCCATTCATAAATCTTCTTTTGTGTATTGCTTAAGTCTTTTGCTCACTTTTTAAATTGTTGATTGTAGGAACTTTTTATATATTACTGATGTAAGTCTTTTGTCAAATAAATGTATTGCAAATTTTAAGTTCCTTGCTTGCCCTTTCATTTTCTTGATGGTGCCTTTTGATGGGTACGAGTTTGTGTTTTGATGAAATCCCGTCAATCATTTATTCTCTTATGTTCAGTGCTTCCTATGTTCTAAGAAATCTTTCTCTATCCCAAACTCATGAAGATAATCTTATATGTTTTCTGATAGAAGTTTAATAGTTTTAGCTTTAAGCTTTAGCCTGTGATCCATTTCAAATTAATTTTGTTGAGCATTGTGAGGTAGGTGTTGAAGTTCCTCTTTTTAAAAAATACATTTATTTGCTTTTTTCCAGCACCATTTGTAAAAAGATACTCTCTCTTTCCCAGATTGCCTTAGCTCTCTTATAAAAAATCAGTTGACTCTAGAAGCATTGACTATATATGCTGAGTCAATTTCTGGACATTCTATTTTGTTCTATCATTCAATCTATCAATTCATTTGTCAATATCATACTGTTTTGATTCTATAACTTCAGACTAAATTTGGTAGTGTAAGCTCCTCAACCTTTTTCATTTTCAAGATTATCTTGGCTGTTCTTACTCCTTTACATTTTTTTGTGATTGTATTAACGCTATAGATCAATTTGAGGAGACATGGAGAAATGGCATTACAATAATACTGAGATTTCCAGCCCACAACTATGTTATATCTATTTAACTACATATTTTTTAATTTCTCCTCTAAAGAATCATCTCTTCTCGGTCCTGTGCAGGGCCTGTTGTGTGTGTCTTGCACACCGATTCTCATCCATTAGCAATGGGTGACTTGTTATTCAGTGAATAACGCCCAATTAATCCCCTATTTTGGGAATTTAAATTTGAGGAGTTGAACTCTTCAGATTCAGTACAAACAACACATGGCTCTTGGCTAAGCTCCTCAGTAATGCTCTAGCTCCTGTATTTCTCTAGATTGTAGTTGTTAAGTTTTTCTTTTAATTTAGTGGGTTACCCAATATCCTTTCAAACATTTTCTTAAGTCAAACTATTGCTTATGACCAAGAAACTATTACATAGCATTTAACAGTATTACAGATAAACAATTCGAATCAAATGAATTCTTATTATAATTACTTTTGAGATACTCTGTGTTGGTTCATGTTGACATGTACAAATTGTTAACTTGACAAACATGCCTATTTGAGAAAATTCAGAGCAAAATAAATGATAGAGAAAAATTTTAAAACATCAGCCACTTCATGAGTTGCATAGTAATCATTCACTGTTAATTAGAAGCACAGCCTACGTAATAATTCTTTTAATGTTCTTCTGCAATGATATCCCAGGAGTGAGAAGAGAAAATATTTTCATATGAAAATATTTCAAATATGAAAATATTTCCTCTTCTTCCAATGTGCTCAAGAAACCAATGAATTTGAATTTGGAGGGACTGTAGTGTGTTCACCTCCAGAAAGAGGTCACTTTGCCACAGAAGCCAGCTTCTTTCCCCAAGGCTCTTGGCTCCCTAGCGTGGTTTGGAAGAAGTGTGTAATTTCTAGGTAACTGCCTGGTAGAAGCTGACTGATTCAGAAAATGTGCCTCTCTCGATGACCACCACACTGTATGAATTTATTAAACCAATATGAACTTGGGAGACCCCAGAGCTAGCAGTGCCACAGTCTTCTGCTTGACCTGCTACGTCTGTGATTCTCTGGGTATGTATTTTCACAGCTCTGGCCCTCACATTATCTCTTCTGGAAACCATTTCTGTTTTTTGGCAGCTGTGTTCAGTCCCCGTCAAATGGAGGTCTAGGTGTCACTAGATACCAACCCACGCAAGAATGATTTCAATCAAGAAACCAGGCATAATTGTGGACTATCCTGGGGTTGTGGTAAGGATTAAGTGCCATAATACATGCAAATTACTCTTTAGAAAAGTACCTGAAAAATGGTAAATGTATATTAGCTATTTTATTTTATTTTATTTTATTTTATTTTATTTTTTTTCCATGGTAATCATTTCCCAGAATCATTAAAAAATGGGTTGTTTCACTTATATTGATTTTCCAAAGCACTGAAATTCATACCTTTAGATTAATTTAATCCTTTACATGAAAATTGGTTGTTCAATATCTGGAAATCTCACTAAAATATATTACTATACATTCTTGGGTATCTCATTAAATATGGTTACTAATTGAAGGGAACAAGTTCTCGATAGCTTGGATTACCAACAGGAGCAATTATAACACAGGCTACAACAGGCACCCTGAACGTATATGTACTGTTTGTCCCGTGACATGCTCTGTACAGCCTTTTGGGTAGTAGATCTCTCTGAAAATTGGAAGAAAGCCATGAATGAGCCTTTATTCCAGAAGAATGCACATATGGACAAAAATGTTTAAAGCTCTCATATACATAGTTTTAAGAGAATTCATGTGCCTCTAAGGGGACCCCAAAACCTCATGCTTCACACTAAGCAATGATCACAAGGACAAGGAAGGACAATAAACCTTTACAATACACTGTGTTTTTTACTACTGCAGGGACGGTGCCAGGCTTTATATGCATTTTCATATTTAATATTCCCAACTGCCTCATGAGGTATATTCGATTTATACCCATTTTTACCCATTTTCCAGATGCGGTAATTCAAGATCAGAAACATGTGCAGCCACGACAACCCTAACACCTTTCAGGTCTTCCCTTCTCTGTTGTTTTTTTCCCAGCAGTAATCACTCCTACCTCTTCACAGGAGTTAACATGCAACCATTTACTGGGCACGCACTCTGTGTTCATCAATGACATAGGGCCTCTACATGTAAAATGTTATTTAACCCTCTTGGTTGCCATGCAAGATGGATAAGTAAGTTCTCTTGACCCCACTTGATCGTCACAAAACTGAGACATAAATTGCACCCATGGCACACCATAGAGTGAGTGAGTAGCAGACCTAGACCTGAGTCTAGATTTGCTCCGAAAGGCTACGGACTTTGCCTTTCCTTCCGATTCTTACAGCCACCACTATTTTATATGTACTCTCAACAAATTGAGCCATTTTTTTCTTAGGCCAAGACCGATGAGAACTGAAGTGTGGGCTTCAGGAACCTTCCCTCTCCAGCCCAGGACACCCCTTCCATGCATAGGTTCATGCTCACCTCGCCAGAGGCTCAGAGTTCTTCATTATAAGCTGAGGCTTAATCTTTGGGAGATCTTCCTATCCCTCCTACACAATTATTAAACATTCTCTCTCTTGTAGCAACTGCCTAGCCTGCCAAAGCAACACAAGGAGAAAACTTCCACCTGCTTTAAACCACAAAGGAGGGCTGCAGAGCACACCCAGGTGTGCCGGCAGGTGCAGGTGCTATTCCTGTGTGTGCGCAGGTGCTATTCCTGTGTGTGCGCAAATGCAGATGTAACTCCTTAATTGAGACTGTCTGCTTTTATGAGTGTTTTAGTTTTCCATTCAAGGGGGTCTCTGGGAACATCATGGCATGACCACACTGCTTTGTTATCTTGGGCTCGACTTCTCCCTTTAGTGCAGTGAAGAAAACTGCAATGGCTTGTTCCATGGCTTGAATCTTGAATAACTGAGACCTTAATGGGGTCCTTTCATCTGGCTATCTTGAATACGCCCCGATATATCACTCATCTTCCCCCACCTGCTTGCATTTGCCTGGAGATATCTCACAGAAAACTGCATGAAAAAAATTATAATTATTTTCGTTAGTATCAATAATAAAAGCATTAGCTTAAGTCAGGAGTCAGCAAACTGAGGTCTGTGAATGAAATCCAGCCTGCTGTCTGTTGTTGTAAATAAAGTTTTATTAGAACATAGCCATGCGCATCTGTTTACGTTTTATATATGGGTGCTTCAGCTACAATGGCAGAGCTGTGTAGTCACAACACAACTGAGACCATCTGGCCTGCAGAGGCTGAAATGCTTATAGTCTGGCCCTTTGTGGAGAATGCTTGCCACCCGCAACGTGCTTTCCTCAAAAGCTTGTTGGGATGTGCCGGTCATTTTCATAAGCGATTTGTACACATCCAGGACCCACTGTGACTTTTGGGTGGTCCTGGGCACTTTTGCCTCTGTGCCCTCTCTCTGCAATCAATTATTCAAAATTTTATGATTACATTTGTAAAAACATAGATGTATTACATACTAAAACATTTTCTTTGACTTTAAAGCTCATTTTTTTTAAATGCAATTTTAAATGAAATGAAAAATATTTTTTTGTTTTGGTGCTCCTAAAGTGTCGGGGCACTGTACCTGCTGGTCAGCCCTGCCTACGTCCTCACAGAGGCTGTAGGACTTGTCAGCAGCCCCATCACAGAGGTGGGGAAACCAGGTCAGGACATCGGAAGTCCTCCGGGCAAGCCCAGCAGCCACTAAGAAGTTAGACTCGGTCCCGCCTGACCCCGAGCATGAACTGCCTGCCTTGCGCTGTGCTGACGTGACTGTGGGGAGAGTCAGGTAAATGACTCAGGACCCAGCAGAAACAGAAGGAAAGCTCTCCCATTACAGCACTTGGGCTATTGAGTGCCTTTTGCTCCTCATTGTTCTTCAAGCTAGTAGTCAGCTTCATTGATGTTTGTGAAGTGGTTTTGAAAATAAATAGTTGTGGACAAGGGTTCAACACGTTCACTTCTTAGGATGGTTTTTCTCCCTAGAGTCTTTACCAAGAGTGGAGGTGAAATTACTTCTTGTCACCTGGTCCTTCCCTACTGTTCCCCAGTTACGGAAACAATGAATTTTTTACAGTGGCATCTACTCACTAAAATGTATGACTCGGCATTTTCACTCTCACGGTACATTGAAAAATCATTTACGCGGCCTGGTGGCGTTATCTACAACTTGTCCAGGGCATTGATGGCTGGAGAGAAAGCTCGGGAGGCTGCACAGAAATGAGACATTTGGAAGATACTGTCCCGAAGGGGAAAGAATAAATGTACTGCTTTCTTGTTCTTTACAAATGCATACCAACTAAGAACTACTAAGAGAAAAAAGTCAATGTCAGCTGGCATGGAAGCCCGGGGGTCCAGAGTAGCAGGGACAAGGGATGGTCTGCAAGTAGAGAGCACGACTGCTCCCAGACGCCGAGACCTGTGAACTGTCACCAACGTCCGTGTGGCATCACCTCTGCTCCCAGATCTCTCCATGCAGCTCCCTGAATCATTTGCTTTTGCATCAAGGCTTGCCCTTAATTAGACTGGCACCATCTCTAGGGTGAGGTTGTGAGAGCGTGAAGCAGACCACAGTTAACTTCTGATGGGATTAGAGAGAGACAAAAGAGGGAGAAGTCTTCCTGGAGACATGGGGCCACGTGGGAAGGCGGAAAGATGTTCTCAGAGGCCTCTGGGGCAGGGGGTGGGGGACCAGCTTGAACACTTAATGATTCAGAAAATATGAGTTACAAAGGGAAAGATGACAGTGGGTTCCATGTTTGTATTTAAGGAGATATCTAAACTTAAATTTTGCTAATTTTACAGTGTTCCCACGAGCCTTACTACAAAGAATTATAGCAAGTTGTCCAAGAGTTTACATTTCCCTAAGTTGACATGCTGCACCATTTCCTTCCACTAGGACTCAGAAGTGTCTTTTACTGTGTTGGTACTCAAAACACAGTGGGTAGACCAGCAGTATCGGCATCGCAGGCTCCAGCTCCGCCCCAGGCCTACTGCGTTTGAATCTGCATTGTCACTGGCTCTCAAGTGGCTGATACACACAATAGATTGGGGAACACTGTCTAAGGACCCACTTGAAGCACTGACCTCCTAAGAGGTAGGCGGGCCGTTTCCTGGAGGAGATCCTGGAGGAGTATGTTTCCCTGACACCCTTGGGTACACACATTCCTCCAAGGGCAGCTAGGACAGCGGCAGCTGAGACACTGCAGACTTCTCGTCAAACACGGTCCTTAGCAAATCTCAAGTGTGCAGAATGACCTTATCCTAGGTAGCATTTCAGTTCAGCTGCAGAAGAATGCTGTAATTAATGTTAGTGCCAGAGAACTGCAGTTTTGACTTTAAAAAAAAATCGATAGCTCTCCAAAAGCCTTTCAATTATTTGGGGGCCAAAACACTTCTGCTACACTCTGCCCACTCCTAAATGTCATTACATTATTTGACAAACATAATATGGAACATTCATGAACTGTGGTGTGTTGGACAAGCCCTATTTGCTCAGCAGGAAAAATATAGCTGGAGGAGGAAGTTACAGGATTATTTTCAGTTAGCTTCCAAACAGAAATCTGGTAAATCAAGTACCCTTTCTGGCCACTGCTCTGACTTCAGTAAGAGTATTTAAGAGTGCGACAAAGAAAAAATTTCCGATGTTTCTGTATGTCTGCTCTCAAAATGCTTTCATATACAACATGGCGGTTAGGAGCACAGATTCACATCTGGTTCTTCCACCAGCTAGTGCTGTGATTTGGGGAAAATGATATAAATTTTCTTAGTCTGTTTCCTTATCTGTAAAGTGAGTATCACTATGGTAACTATTTCATAGATTGTTGGAAGTTTTAAATAAAGTAGTGCATATAAAGTATTTAGTTCAGTACCTGGCACATAGTAAATGGAATTCAAATCTATCTATCTATCTATCTATCTATCTATCTATCTATCTATCTATCTATCTATCTATCATCATTATCTAGACAGTTTTATTACCCTCCTTTTGAGTGGAAAAAGTAAAACAGAGAATTTCAGTGACTCATGCAAGGCCAAATGCTTTTGGGATGAGGAAAACAAAAACCTTCTCATTTCTTCTGTTTTGTGCCCACGTGGACGGCAGAGCCCACCACGGCATCTCCACGCACACTCATCCAAACGAATGCACAGTGCAGGCTACCACGGTGCCTCCGAGACTTACTGCCATGGAACTCTGTTGCGAATTCATCGTTTGCTTGAGAAACCAAAAATTGTACATCTGCTCCCTAAAGAAGATATTTTTGGGAAAAAGTTGACACCTTTTCTTTGCTGCTATTAGCACATGTTTTACCCTGATGCTCCCCAGGGCTGGTCACTTCCTTCCAAAGCATCACAACAGTCTTTCCAAGTGCCAGCATGTGTTTGAAAGAAGAGAGATGGGCTTGCTTCTGGGCTCACTTTTCTCAAAAACAATAAACTCAGTGGATCAAAATATGACTAATATGAATTTTTATTAATCATAACTGTTTATTCTTCACTATCCTGAATATGCTCATAAGCCAAGAAGTTACATTAGAACCTTCTTCTCTTTGGGACACTGCTGTGAAAGTAAAGAAACATGTCTATATTCTAAACCCCTGCGTTTTATTTATAAGAGAACACATTCCTGGTTACTGCCTCTGTTGTCATCTCTACTCCCACTCACCCCAGGCCCACTGAATCCGACTTCACACAAAAGTCTAACAAGCTTGGTATCTGCTTTCCAAACACAGTGGAAAAGACACTACATTAGAACTAAGGAGACAAAAATTCTACCTACCCTCCCCCAATTCAGTAAACGTGCTCAATCATCTCCTCGCTTTGGGTCTGCATTTCCTCAACAGTACATAAGGATGGTTAAACAAACAATCTCTTTGGTTTCCCTTAGTTATAAAGTTATAACCAGTAATCCTAGAGATTTCAGTAGAGGGCACCTTAAGAAATAGGCATTGGAAGTGAGCAGATAAGGTGAAAATAAAATATACACACACATACAGTCTAAGTTAGCTCTGGAATTTTCTTAAATTGCCCCTTAAAGCCAAGAGCTAGACTCTTCAAACATGAACGTTCAGAATGAGCTTTTTCACATGTGTATTGTACTTGCGTGTTGGCTGTGGATTCCTGGGCCACGGGGCTACAAAGGCCCAGGTCTCACCTGAACAGCAGGAAGAACACAGAATATCAACTCACTTCCCTCTTCTCACCCCTGACCCTCCCTCTGTGCTGGCATTATGTAGTTGAAACTTGACTATAAAAAATTAATGTATGATGCTACTTTATTATATGCAGCTTTTCACCTATTTTTTACTTCACTCAAAGTTCTAAATATGGCCTGAATATGTAATATTTTTAAGAATGAAATGGGCGGGAAGCTCAGTGTCTCAGGTACGACTAAGACCCAGACTTCCTTGATTTAATATAGAGCTCGAAGGACGATGTGAAATTGATTTGTCTGGGAAGGAAGGACATAAGAAGTGCACTTACTTAGCCAATCATAAAGGGTATTAAGGAGAAGAAATTCAAATGAGGAAGTGTGGGAGTCTCACTCCAAAACCACCTCCCTCTTAATTGAAACCCAAAGGTTTATTGCTCCTTGAGCATATTATAATAAAGGTGCCTTCAGATTTAATTATTTAAAATGAGATTGTGAAAATTAACTGCAGAGTAGAATCCCTATCTTTTCTAGGAAGTAAAAGGGCAAAAGACCAAGAAAAAAAGAGTAAAAAATCGTGGAAACTATGAATTTCCTAATACTATCTTATGTAATTTGTAAGGATGGGGGCTTTTTTCCCCAAAGAAAACTGGATTTTATTATAGCTGCCTTAAGTCAAGAATTAAAATTGTTTTACTTCAGCCAATTATTGTCATATTAAAGTTTACTCTCATTTAATAATGATAGAAATTTCTCCTCACTTTTTTCTTCCAGTGTTTCTGGCAATGCTGTGCTGTACAGAAAACATGAGAACAGGATGTTTATTTTGACATTTGCTGGGTTAACTAGACAAGAAAGACCAGATGCATCAAGTTGTTTAACGAAATAATTTTTTTTTTACCATTAGGAAAAAATACATTTTTGAGAATGCAATGTGTATCTTAATGCTACATATTCTGACATTTGCATAGGCTTCTTAGCATTGACATTATGAAGGGGAAGAGTTACCACAAGCAATGAATTATCTGGATATAGGTGGAATTTCACACTGAATGGTATTTGTAAGATTTGGTAAAAGCCTAGGAGAAAAAACCTGTCTTGTTTTTGTGAGCACTTCCCAACGTATGTCCCAGAAACATTTTCTCTATAAAGGCCTTAGAAAAACAAAATATCTATCTATCTATCTATCTATCTATCTATCTATCTATCTAATATATCTAACCTTTCAGTATATGTGTTTAACTAAAATTATTTCTTTATTGGCCCAAATAATCTTGGGAAATGCTATATACTCTATTAACTTCTTAAAGAATGACAATGTATAGCAGTCTGCTCAGCGTTCTGAGAAGCCTGCTATAAAAGTGTGACCTGTTTAACTTTACTCACCCCAGTATTTTGCAATTGTGTACAGAACTCCTTTTAATGAACCATCTTTTATTATCCTATAGAGGATAATGGTAATATCCTCTATAAGATAATGGTAATATCCTAGGTAATGGTAATGGTAATAAATACTATTACCACGGGAAATGGTATGCTGACAGACCTCATAATTTGGAAATCTGGGTTATAATGCCCTAGACTGAGCAATCCCTTCAGGGGTGTCCAACCTGTGGCCTGCAGGCGGCACACAGCCCAGGATGGCTATGAATGTGGCCCAACACAAAATCGTAAATTTACTTAAAACATTATGATGCTTTTCTGTGATTAGGTGTTGCAGTGTGGCACAAGACAATTCTTCTTCCACTGTGGCCCAGAGACTCCAAAAGGTTGGACACTCCAGCCTTGGCTCAACCATTTCAGGCTGAGGAGTGAAGGGGCTTACACCCAGTTGTGACACTCAGGACAGCTGTCTGTCACTCATACACTCAGCAACACTGTCGCCACACACCCTATCAAGACTCCCTTTAGCTTTCCCGTTCTTCACAGTCTGGATCAAATCTCACTTCCTCATCCATGGCAATGCCTACGATCAAGTGGCTCAGTCCTTTCTCCGAACTCCAAAGGCATTTAACACAGCCACAATGATGACGATGCTTTCTAAGCCTTTTCCTATTTCTAGGTCTTGATTTGATGCCTAAAATTTCTAAGCTCTTAAAAGGCAGGGATTGTAATATTTCCTCTATTGTAGGCTCCCAGACCTAACACGGTCTTTGTCCAGTAAACCAGCGTCCACTTGAACCAGGCGGCCACACCTCCGGCCTTACACATTACGTCATCCTGGACCGCCAGCACTGACAGCGGTTGTCCCCTCCCTGGAACATAGACATCGATACTGCATTTCCTAGCCTGCGTTTGTAAACAGGAAATTAACTGCCTTCCGTTGCTATTCTCACTGACCTTCAGCTTGGGTTTCAAAGGAAAGACCTCAGTCAAACAAGAAGCGTTATTGATGATTATCAATCCATTAGGGGTGCCTTCGGTTTCATTGTAATGGTGCCACTTGCAATAAAGAAAACGTTTCAGAAGTCTGGGGTGAGGGGATCTCCAAAAAGTTCTCCCTATAAAAGAGCAAAAAAACTCACAGGCCAATACTTTTCTCATGTGTGACTTCAAACCTCCAGGGAAGACAGGAAATCCTGGCTGACTTACAAAGGGAAACAGAAGTAGGTAAGTGAATGCTGTCCAGTTGAAGCTAGGCCTTCCAGGTCAGTTTCATTAATCCTTAAAAATTGCCTCACTGAAAAAACTGTCAAGGTGTTAACTGGCCTTTTAGATTTTCCAGTGCAGTGACAGAGTATGAAATGCGTTATGTCTGCTTCTTTAAACCACCAAGCACTCATCAAAGGGCCAGTGAATATTTACTCACAGTGATTTGGAACAGACACCACTGAAAGAAGACATGATGCACTAAGGGCTTTTCATTTCTTTCTACGTAAAATTGGACCACTGAGTGGAGGGCTCCCGAGGCCCAGAGAAGCGAGACTGCTCCTCTAAGGCCACACAGACAAGAAGAAATAGCTGCCCCATCTCCTGACTCTCTCGGTCTAATGTTTCTTAAATGAAGAGACTGCATTTTTAAACAAATCCTCCATGGGATCCTCACACACACCAACATTTGAGAAGTGTTACTTTAAGGAAGTACAATGACTGGAACAGGAAAACTGACTATAAATTCCCCACTTAGACTATGAGCTCCCAGCTTTCTTCTAGAAAAGAGAACACTTGAGTGCAGGGAAACTGTCTTATGACCAGATGCCTAACCATTCAGAACAGTGTGAGCCACGTCCTGTGCACACGAGTATATGCTTATGAAGTGGTGGGGGGAAGACAGGAGAGTGAAAGAAAGGGCAAAGTAGAGTATTTCACTCAAGGTCTTAGGGTTGGTTTTTTCCCCTGGGGTGTGGCATCCAATTGAGAGGTCCCTCACTATGATATGCTGTCTTTTGAATGAAAAATAAAATAATCTCAATCTTTTTAAAATTACTCTATTTTTCATTATTCAGGTTTAATGTCTTTAAAAATATGTTACTATCTTTAGCCTCTAATGACCTCCTGCTAAAATGGGCATCTTCCTAAATAGTTTCAATTTTTTAGGGAAAGGAAGAAATTAAAATTTATTAACATACTACGTGCCACTCACAGAGTAAAACACTTCACAAAAGCTTAACCACGGGACTCTCGTAATATACCTTGGAGGTTAAACCAGCACCATCCCTATTACACAAATCACATATGCAGAATCCAGGGTGGGGCACAAGTAGGTTTACAGTTGTTCATATGGAAAATTATGCAATAATAAATAATAATACAAGAATACACTTTTTCACATACTGACAATGGGAAACCTACTTTTGTCCAACCTGTATATTTTTGTTTATACATATGTACACAAACATTTTTACAAGCATTTTAAGCTGTGAAATGTTTACACATCTACATATTCAAGGCATCACAAGTCACTCAGCCAGGCTGTGGGGCAGCCCGGCCTGGGCCCCAGGTCCCATTCCATCGCTTGCACTCGTCCTCCGAGGGAGAAAATGGGGCTGAGGGAAGTCCACGGCCTTCCAGCTCCCAGATGGGAATGCCAGCCTCCCAACCAGCCAGGAAGCAGGGCACGAGGGCCACGCACGTACCCTGCCCTGCCCTAAAGGAGGAGTCCCCGGGAAAGGGTTCTGCTGTGACATCTTCTGAGACGACTGTATGGGCTCCAGGCCCAGGCACCACTGGGCTGGGGCTTTGACACGACAGATGGATTAAGATAAAAAAAATTATTTCGCTCCTGTGTTTCCCTTAGTGGGAACCAAAACAAGGGTATAAATTTGGTGCCTTGGTGAACACTCAAGAATACCTGCAGCCCCTTTCAGGAATGTGATATATTTGATGCGTTTTTGGATGATTGTGTCAAATATTTACTGTTTTGGGCTTTTTATTTAAAGGATTTCTTTTAAAATTTTAAAGTCATAGAAGGAATTAAAATTCCTGTGAATAACTGCTACATATTTAATTAGTAAACATCAAGCCAGCCTTTGCATACACTGAACTCATTTCAGGGAACCAAAGGTACTGGCAGCCCCAGTGACCAGCATGAAGGGACAAAGCAGGTTAGAAAAAAGGCTACTTTCAAAACCATTGTATGATTGAAGAAACATAAGGTGTTCATATTATAATCTTTACTATTTTGAATAAATACCACTTCTGAAGGGGGTACAACAGTTAAAGACAGATTTTCACACACGGGGAAGCAAATAAGAACGCAGAACAAACATGACTTCGCTCTGTGCTCCAGTTAAACACAGATCACCGAACAACGTAAAAACCCAGAAACAGAAGCTATTTCCTCAGGCAGAGGCTCCAACAAAGACATGTTCACTGAAACTCAATTACTTTTGCATTAACGTCATTTTTGTTATAATATATAAAACAAAACTGTGTCTATATCCTAGCCACCAAAGCAAATGTAATTACTAAATGTGTTCCGATTCAAAATTTGAATTAATGAATAAAACTCGCCAAGTATATTCGATTCCCGGGGCTGCCGTCACAAAGGAACCACAAACCTGGGGCCTTAAAACAAGAGAAAGGCATTGCCTCACAGTTGTGGAGGCTTCAAGTCCAAGACCAAGGTGTCAGCAGAACCATCTCCCTCTGCAGCCTCTGGGAGACAATCCTCTCTTGCCTCTTCCAACTTCCAGCCATCCCAGCAGCTTAACAAGAATTGTTTCCTTAACAATTCTTTCCTCAGTTGAGTTCCTTTTGCATTTTCCATGAAGCAGCACAGAAGAGCCCGGCTGCCCCTCCCACACTTTGCTTGGACATTTTCTCACCCCGTATGTATTCAGTTCACTGCTGTTATGTTCCACTTTCCTGCCAATGCAGAATGTAACTCAGTCCAGTTCTCTACCACTATGTAACAAGGGCCTTCTTTCTTCCAATGTCTAGTAGCATGTCCCTTATTTCTGAGACCGCACCAGAAGCCCCTTCAGCGTTTGCACGCCCAGCAGTACTCTGCTCTCGACACTGCAGGCATTCCCCAGGACGACACGAACGTTCTCCACAGCTCTTCTCCCTCCTTTCCAAGCCCCCGCCAGAGTCACGTTCAACGTCCATGTTTCTGCCCACAGCTTCTTCAAACCAGTCTAGGCTTTTTGTATCCAGTGCCTCAAAACTCTTCCCACCTCCTACCCATGTCCCAATTCCAAAGCCACTTCCGCAGTCTTAGATATTTGCTACAGCAGCACTTACTACTCTCCTAGGGCGGCCACAACAAACGCATGCGAACCAGGTGGTTCAAAACAATGGTTTATTTTCACAGTCCTGATCCTCCAGTCCTGGAGAATCAAAAAATTGAAGTGCCAGCAGGGCCAGGTCCCCTCCGAGCTCCCAGCAGAACCCTCCCAGGCCTCCAGTGAGGCCTCAGTCCTGGGCGTTCCTTGATCTGCACGTGCACCCGTCTGACCTCTGCCTCTGTTGTCACGTGCTGTCCTTCCTGCATGTCTGTCCTCATGCAGCAATTTTTGCTTCTTATAAGGACACCAGTCCCACTGGATTAGGGCCCACCTTAATGACCTCATCTGAGTTTCATTATATCCACTAAGACCCAATTTCCAAATAAGGTTCCAGCCACAGGTACCGGTGGTTAGGAGTTCAACGTACCTTTGGAGGGGGGCTGTGCACAATTAAACCCATAACAATAAGTGTGTCAAGTATCAGTTCATAGGCTCTCAATTCCATATTCAGCCTTCAACATGTGCTCTTTAATGATGGCTGGCTGGAATTTCTTTAAGCATCCCTCCTTCACTGTGAAGATGATGTTGCATTTTTCCCTGGAGGGACACGGCAGGAGGAGGGCCCTCTGCCCTTTCTGCCCCCTGAGTAGGGGCTACCACTGCAGCTGGATGCCTTCCAGGGCAGCTCTGAGCCAGCCACACGCCCAGAGCACCTCGTGCCTTGGCCACTCTGTAGCCCCTGCCTGGCCTGACAACGACCCATCAGCTGCAGCTCTCCGGACAGGGACACCATAGGCTCCAGGCCTCCCACCCTCATGGAGCCTGATTTTCTCTGTAGGCCCACACTCAGCTCTCTTGCCACCAGGGAGGTCCCCAGTCTCATCCTCACTCCCTCAGCAGGTGCGGCAGCACTTATTAATTTCCTAGGGCGACCACAACAACTAATATGAACCAGGTGGTTCAAAGCAACAGAAGTATATTTTCACAGTCCTGGAGTCCAGAAATCCAAACTTGGGGTCAGCAGGGCCAGGCTGCCCCTGAGACTGAGCAGAATCTCTGAAAAAACCACAGTCAACACACAGGACAGCTCTATCCTCAACACGTTTGTTATGGCACTCTGTAGTCCACTCCCTCCCAAAGTCCTGGATCCCAGGCAACCACTGACCTGCTTCTAGTCACTGCAGATTAGTTTTCGTTTTCCAGAATTTTGTGGGAATGGAATAATAGTGCAACACGTATCGTTGTGTGTCTGTCTCCACTCACACAGTGTCATGGTTCTGAGACTCACCCATGTTGCTGCACATGTGTCAGCAGTTCGTTACTTTGTATTGCTGAGAAATGCCATCGTGTGGATGTACCGCCATTTGTTTATCCCAGGGGTTCTCACCCTTGGCGCTACTGCCCTTTGGGCCTCTGAACTGTAGGATGTTTAGCAGCATCCCTAGTCTAAAACCAACGGATGCCCAAAGCATTTCATTTCCCCACTGTGACAAACAAAAACATTTCTCCAGACATTGCCAAATGCACACTGGAGAGCAAAGCTACATCTGTTTGAGGACCACTTGTTGATGGACATTTAGGATGTTGGCAGTTTTCAACTACACTGAACAAAGCTATTGTGAACATTTTCTGTTCAAGACTAAATTTCCTTTTATAGCATCCATGATATCCAATTTTCCAGTCTCTGAACAATTTTGATGATGGGGTGCTCACTACTTTGCAAAACAACAAGTTCTGTGACCGTACACTGCAATGTGGCTCCTGTCATGTCCTCTACAGGAAGGGGAAGTCCATCCATTTGCTCCACAGGTTCCTCTTCTGAATGACAGTGCTCAAGTGTCAGACTGCCTCATTCCTCTGTTTTCCCTCCATGATAACGATGTAATTTCCTCAGCTCCCCGTCATGTGCCGGAGTGTTTACAATTGTGCCATTCTGTTTGCCTTCTCCAAGTCACACTTCAATTTGACGATGATACTTTTAGAATGCGATATTCAAGATGCAATCAAAAGCTCCAAATATATCCTGGCCAGGTAGCTTAGTTGGTTAGAGTGTCATCCAGATATGCCAATGTTGTGGGTTCGATCCCCAGTCAGGGCACATACAATCAACAAGAGGTGGAACAATAAATCAGTGTTTTTCTCTCTCTCTCAAACCAATACATTTAAAATTAAATAGTTAATTTAAAAATATATTATTTTTAAAGAGCTCTGAATACTACTTAATAGTACAAATGAAAAGATAAATTTTCATAGCCATTAATCAAAAGTATTCTATTGTATGTAGATTAGGATTGAATTGGTTCATAGTATCTTATGGTTAAATCAGTCTACCTTCAATCTTCTTCACATAAACTGCTGTTAATTGGGGTCCCCCTTACACTATTCTTATACAACTATTTTGGACTCAGCACAAGCATAGGAGTTCACACGTCTCTGTGACTGTCACCTGATGATATGAGCCAACATTTCAACAAGTCAGAGCTCACTTGGCTCTCGGTCGCCATTCAATGCAGCGTCTTAGCTTTGCAGCACCCAGAAATTTATTTCGAATAATTTCTAACTCTCCCGTATGTGTAAAACTGAATACTGAAGATGAAAAGCCAAAGTTCCTGCTGGCTTTTGATGATCTGGCATGTTTTCTGAAAACTCCAGTGGCTGTAGAAAAAAGCTGTCATCAGGGTCACCTAGGAAGTACCACAGAACCTTTGGTTTCTACAGAATTGGGGAGCTTTTTTCCATGTAAAACTCAAAGAAGTAACTTTGTTTCTTCCTGCCAGAAAGTTAGCGGCCTGAAAAGCATGCTAACCGTGACAGCACAACCTGAGCAACCGGCAGGTGAGTGGAGAATGTAGTCAGAGAAAGAAGAGCTCAGAGCTGCAACTTGTGCTATGCAGAGAGCCCGCCCTGGGCGAGTGCAAAACTCCATAGGAAAACTTGATGAGAGGTTGTATGTACAGCGTGACTTGTGAAGACCTGCAGGGGGCATAAGCTTTCAGCCGGGAAGATGAAAAACTGATAGAAAGAAGCAGACACTGGAACTCAGAGGATCATGAGAGTAGACTCCAGTCCTGGAAACCCAGGTGAACAATATAGTGGGTAAGGCAGGGTATGGAGGTTAAGGAAAGGCATTCTGAAGTCACACTGCCTGATTTCAAATCGCTACTGTACCTTGGACCAGCTGTGTGACCTCTGGCAAGATAACTAGCCTTTCTCTGCTTACTTTATTAATCTCTAAGTCCAGAATAACCATACCATGAGGTTGAAAGAAGAATAAATAACTCACATAAAGCCTTTAGCAGTGCCTGGTACAGATTAAAAGCTCAATAGAGGTCAACTGTTTTATTATCCACCAAGTAACTGGGGAGGGACATCCCCATTAGCCACACCTACTGCATGTGTCAATGACTCCTCTGTGCAGATAAAATAGGATACAAATAATCACCTTGTTCCATGTTGCAGTTTGATGTTCTTCTAGTTCACTGTCAGGTTAACTATTTAGTTAACTTGGTTCACTCAGAAGGAATTCAACTAATTTTTCCATTGCTTGTCTTCTTGATAAAATCTTTAGTTATAACCACCCCCCCCTTCACATTTTGTTCCAAATCACAGCAACCTCCATAGCAATTGTGGCTGTGAGTACATCCCCAGCAGTTTCAAGCCCACCGGCTCCATTTCTATGATTCCATTTTTAGAAGACCACGCCATCATTGGTTAATGAACTCTGATTGAAAACTGCTGTCAAGATTTTGGTATTCGGAGTGAGCAGATCAGCAGTTCTTAAAAAAAGATCCTTAATAAGGTGTATTCCCAGGTAGTCTCTGAACATAATATCTGCTAAGCATACTTGTCCTAACACCACTGGGACCTACCTCCCTGCTGGTTGACACCTATTAATCAAAGTCCTCTGGGCAGAAGGAACTGTTCAGCCAGCTGTGAACTCGCCTAATTGCCCCGAGATCCAGACCATATTTCTCCATCTTGTCCACAAGTCCATAATAAGAAGCTTTGTCACATGCCTCACTGAGCCTACACTGGAACCATCCATGGCATTAAGCTGATGTACAACTAACCAAACCCATTGATTCTTAGCTGAACAAAGGTATTGGGAAATAGTATGATCACACTTAAAAAAACTGAATTTAAATAAAGAAAAAAGGAAAGAAGAAGAAAGTAGATTATATCAAACTACCTCTGTCTGGCAAGATGGAAAATAAAAGGTTAATTTCATGAATGGAATTCTGAGTAATTTTTTATTTATTTAGCTTTTGCTCATCATACTTTTCTACAATATTTTTTTATCTTAATAGTAGGAAAAGAGGGTTCCCTCTGAATGCTAAATAGATAGCATTAATTAGTTTTAACCATTGATTTCAGTTCTAGCTACACTTCTCTTAATTAGCTTTAATTTAGAAGGTAATTGAAATTCTATACAGCATTAAAATTATATGATTTGAAAACAGATGCCAGTGCTTTGTGAGCAGTGGGATTCCCTTATCTTCTCAAATAATAATAGAAATCAACTAGTACACTGATTTTTACTAATCTCTTAATCTGGAATACAAGAATTCTTTCCAAAGAAGATTCACAGTTAATCCAAGTCATCTTTTGGTCAATGTCTGGCTTCTGTATATCATCTGTACTATATGGCTTATGTACATTTGCAGGAAAAATGGAGTGGGTTCTGGGTGACTTTTTGATACTGGTTTAAGAACTCTCTTTCTGAATGAAATGCCCTGCCTCCAGCCGCTGTATTCCTGTCAAGGCTTCCTATCCAGTGTGCAGAGAGTGGTGCTCAAGAGCCCGGCAGGCTTTAAACACCTGTCCACATCTCCTGCTGTGCACCTGGCTCCCACTGATGGTGTGGATATGAAAAACGGACTCTGTCGGGCAGTCACAGCAGCAAGCTGCCAGCAAAGGTGGCAAATCGAAGCCCGCCCAAAAATGGCAACCCAACTTGCAGCCCACAGAAGCATTCAGAGAGGAGGAAGAAGACAGATCAATGCTGAAACACAGTAGCAACTGCTAATGGGGCTCATCCGACCAGCTGCCAGGGTGTGCGTGGGCGTGGAAAGAGGTGCTCACAGTACGTTTGTTCCAGGTGCTCTCATCCTCCCCTGCATCTGGAGGACACACGCTTTCAGAACCTAAAAATAAATATAACCATCCAACGTGCCAAATTTAAACAACCCAGCTTTGCATACAGCGTTCAGAGCAGGCCCATCTTTGAAGGAGTTCTGAAATTAGTCATGCTTCTTTTCTTCCCTTCATCTTATTTCCCTTTTCGCGGTGGATTCTCAGACCATTTCATTGACTTTCCTTGCCTAAGTCTCCCTTCTTTCCCTCCCTCCGTCTCTTTCTTCTTTCCTTCCCTCCTTCCATTTTCGAACTTATATTGAATGCGCCAGGTGTTATACTAATGACTGGACACTCAGTGGTGAGGACGTTCAGGTTTAGTTCTGCCCTTATGAAGCCTATGGCCTAGTGTGAAGTAAACATGATCCAAATTATCTGAAAAATGAGTCAGAAACTGAGAAGAAATAAAGAAACCAGTCTCGTTTAGAAATAAACTTATCTGATCACAGAACCCTTTTTAGAGTACAACTACTCAATACTATTGCACTGATCTTTTGGACACACTGTTAGGAAGTGAGGACAATCGTGAATAAGGGATGCAGCAGCTATTGTGAGTGTTATGATAAGGTCCTTACAGAAAAGCCAAGTAAGGCCTTAAGGACTTGATGCCCTCCTGCACCCTTCCTGCAAAGGAGCCCGTTCTCACCCAATTGCATTGCCAGGGGCAGTTGCCTGTCCCAGAATGGGTGACTGCCAAGACTGACTTTGTGTTTGTGCAGAAATGTCCTGAAAACTACTTTCCAGGCACTGTGAGGCTATTTTAAGGATGTCTTTCCAGCTCACGCTGCTGAACTCTGTGAAGAGAAGGGATCGCCAGTGGTGTCCCATGGAGAGCTTGCTGCTGTTTAGTGCTGGGCCATAGACCACACTAATAAAGAAATTAAATAACTGCTTTCTGCCATCATGCTCTGATTGAGGGATCAATATAATTCATCCCCAATAGAGCACTCTAATTAACATGATCTCATTTTCCTTTGTGCAAACTCAGGCAGGTGGTCCAACTGAAGTTGATGGCTTGTGTGACAAGTACAGCACAGGGCTTAGTCAACACACAGAGCTGGAACGTGCATGAGAGGCACTTGCGGGTGCAAAATTAGGGCCAACTTTTGAACAGCTGGAACCATCCAACGACAGTTGTGCTGCAGAAAGTCCTGAGTTCCAGTCATTGGGGGAACTTATAACAGGGAAAGAGGATGCGCACTGAAGATGCTGGCGGGTGGGGTTTTACAAAGGTAGAATAGAGTGGACGTCGGAAGCACACACTTCAATTCAGACAGACCTGGGTTTGGATTCTAACTCCTGGGTTTGAAATCTGGTTTGACCTTGAGCAAAATTTCCTAATCTCACTCACTCTCATTTTCCTTACTGACAAAATGGAGATTAAAAAAATGTCTAAGAAAACTACCAGATTTAAAAATGAACCCAAGACCTTAGCAGACGCCTCACCAAAGAGATACACAGATGGTAAATAAGCATATGAAAAGATGGTCCACATCATATGTCATCAGGGAAATGCAATTAAAACAAGGAGATGCCACTGCGCACCTACGCAAATGGCCCAAATCCAGAACGCCGACACCAATGCTGATGAGGATGTGGAGCAACAGGAACTCTCAGTCATTGCTGGTGGGCATGCACTGGTGCAGCCGCTTTGGAAAACAGCTTGCCGGTTTCTTACAAATCTAAACATACTCTTACTGTATGATCCAGTGATGGGGCTTCAGAGTATTTACCCAAAGGAGTTGCAACTCTATTCATAATTGTCAAAACTGGTAATCAACTGAGAAAAACATGGAGGAACCTACATGTATATTGCTAAGTGAAGGAATCTCAGGAGAAAATGCTATGTATGGTATGGTATACATATGGTATATATGGTATGAGTCCAACCCATATGATATTTTGGAAAAGGCAAAACTAAGAAGACAGTAAAAGTATGGTTGCTATGGTTTGGGGGTAGAAAGAGGGGAGGGATGAGTAAGAGGAACACAGGGGGGTTTTAGGGCAGTAAAAACAGTTTGTCAGATACCACAGTTATGGATACACGTATTATATGTTAGCCAAACCCACAGAATTGTATATAGTGACAATGAAACCTAACAGAAGTAGGGGCTTTGGGTGATTGTGATGTATCAATGTAGGTTCATCAATCATAACAAATATACCGGGTGGAGGGTGTCAATAGTGGGAAAGGCTATTCATGGGTGGAGCAGGGACTTAATGTGAAATATCTGTGCCTTCTTCTCATTTCTGCTGCAAACCTTAAATGTCTCTGAACAAATCAAGTCTTAAAAAAATCAATATTTACACCTAACAGAGCATTAATGCAAATCAAATACAATAGTGTAGATCAAGCATTCTGCATGGTAACTGACACACAGCAAGTATTCAGTAACAAGTAGTGGTTCTATATTACTTGAAATTTAAAAAATATGTTTACTTTTTTATAACATCTAGGTTGTCCATTAGGGTACCTGCATTCTAAGGGGCATGCCAAGATTATAAGAAAGACAAATTTCAGTTAAGGCAACCTGACCACAACAGGACTGGCAAATTTGGTTAGGGAAATCAGGAAGCATGAATTATTCCTGGCCACACGGCTGTGTTCTCAGAAGATTAAATAAGTGCTTATTTGTTTGTTATATTGCATTAGGTTGAACATTACAGAAATTTCCACTGCAGTGTGTCCAAAATGGTCAGATACTGATGATTTTATATGGTCATGTCTACCTGGGGACAGGACACCCAAATCATACCTTCCCATCCTATGTTTTAAGGAAAGATTTGATGATGGGTGGAAGTAATATACATTAACCTCACTAATCTCTGTATTTACCTCTGTAACTCTACAGGATTCCCAATGAAGCATGAAATTCTCTGTGGACTTTTTAAAAAGTTACTTTATAGCCAGCTCAGGAGTACTGTCTATACCTGTTCAGTCCCCCTCTTGTGTTCTGGGCCCAATTCTGGGCACAGTACATAGGGTCTCTGCCTTGCAGATGGGGAGACCTCGGCTGAAATCCTAGGTCTGCCACTATTGGATGCGTAACCTTAGGACACATGCTTACTTTACCTGGGCCCCAGTTTCCCCATCTATAAAATAAAGGAGTAAGAGTGGCAGTCTTCTCGATGTTTTTCAACCCAAGAATTCCATGATTCTATGGCGGGGCTCTAGTGTAAGCGGCCCAAAATTCACATTCTTTCCCACATTTTTTCACCCTCACAAAATCAATCCATTCTAGGAATTTTACCAAGGGCTAATCTGCACAACAATGATTCCTACCCAGCCAGCTCTTCCCTGGGCCAGCTCTTTGGACCAAGGGAAGGAGGTAGAATGCTGGCCATCTGTCCCCTTCCACTACAGGCTGTGTTTCTGAACGGTTGCCTAAGGTAAATTCAATTAGGAAACTGACCCTGTTGGGAGAAATCACAAACACACGGTGATACCAGAAAATAAAAGGGACTTTTGAATAAGATTCGTTTTCCTCTACAATCCTGATGGGTGAAATGTCGGGGCTTTTCCTTCTTTGTCACTTTATGATAACAATTGCCCTGTCCCAGTTGTCTTCGGCCATCAGATTGCTCTCCACACCTTAAGGTCCATCAGAATTTTCCCTTCCACGAGTTTTCCTGACCCCTACCCCATGGCTACTGCTTCTGTGACTGTCCTAAGACAGTGGCCATTCCCAACCCCCCTTAACTCTTCCTGGGTCCATAGAGGACACTGATTTTTGAATCCAAACACCTATTCTACCCCCTTTTTCTTTGCTTTGTGGACAATGTCTTCTGTTTCTGTGTTTCCTGGGACCTCAGGGGTTCAGCTTAGGACCCTGGCAGACCCAGTTCTTTCATTTAGCAAGTCTCTCTTTCAGCACCAACCATGTGACAGGCATTGCGGATACTGAGCTCGAATGACAAGGCGTTTGGGAACTTATATTGGTAAAAGAACTTCTAGAGACTGAAGACTGTGTTTTTACATTTTTCCATCCTAAGCAATAGCATAATGGCACACAGTACCTAACCCCCCACAAAAAAAATTGGTTAAGGAATTAGTGAATAAAACGATCTCAAGAGCACATGATGGTAAAAACAATGTATGTGAGTGCATGCACACACACGTGACATTATCGGGTTATCAATCCTAGCTCCCACAGTGTCACATGGATGAATCCATTGACCTCTTACAGCAACCCTATGTGATCAACACTGTGGTGATGCTGGTTTGCAGAGGAGGAAACCAAAACACAGAGAGATTAAGGGGCTTGTCCAAGGTCACAGGAGTAGCGGACAGGAGAGAGAGGGTTGGAACCCTGCAGCCCAGCTCCTCAGGCTGCAATGAAATTGCGTTGTGATACCGTCTCCTTCTCAGCCAGAGACACTGGCCAGAGGGCAGTGGCAATACAGGAGAGGGCGTGCATTATACTTTTAGTTCTTCCTCCCTATCTGAAAGGTGGTATTTTATATTTTACATAGCTTTCTCACCCTCAACTCAACCAAATACACTTAAAAAATCCCTATTTCATAATCAGTTTGACTTTATGGTTCTTCTTTTACCAGCAAGATGGAAGGTTAGGATCTATACATGTGCAGTTTGGGCCAAATACAGTGATACTGATAAAAACACAAAAGAAACGGCCACACTGGAGATTAAAATATATCTGTGCACAATACACACCCACTTATACACGTGACACAACGAAACGGAGATGTCTGCCCCTCTCTTTGGAGCCCCACAGGGTCTTCCCCAACCCTCTGCAACCGAGAAGTCCAGGGCAGGGCCTGGGCACCGGCAGACTTTCTAGGGCAACCTGTTAAGTTCAGACCTGTCAGAGGCACGGGAAACCCATCGGGTAGCATTCCATGGAGCCCTGATTACGGTCTGCAGGAGCATTCATCGGGCTATTATGAAGAATGCTAATGCTCTCAATTACACCTAAATTAAGATAAAGCAGTAACCTAGTTACTATAAAAGTGGTTTTATTTATAGACAGCAATTTAATCTTTAATATGCAACCACCATCTGTAAAACTACTTAGCCCCATCTATCCCATTTATGTCTTTATTATCTTCTTATAAAAACACATGGAGCATTCTTAGTTATGGATGCAAAATGAGCTCTTTCTGTGACACTCTTTTAACCTTAAAAAAGTTGCTGTAATTGCAGGGGACGGATACATTCTTGTGCTGCATGTTCGTCGTCCATTACACACTGTAATGAAATTAGCCACAATCTGCAGAAACCGAAAGGGGTTTATGATAGCTGAAGACGAGGACCGTTTCCCTCCCGTAACAGAAACGTTTGTTTGGGTGGCAGGGATGTTGGGAGGTGAGGGTGGAGAAAGGGAGGGAGGCTCCCATGCTCAGGACAGCCATCCCTTTCAACTCAATCTGCCAGGAGGGAAGAAGCAAGTCTCTATGCCCACGGAGCCAGCCACGCTTCTTCAGCGGGCCTTGCTGGAGGCTCAGCTTTTAAAGTGCAAACTGTCCCTTGAGTCCAGACACACCGGTAAGCCTACCCAGCTACTAAGCTAAGCATTTCAGCAGAGGAAGCCCGTCTATCCCAAAGGACAGAGATGTTATTTTCTGAGTGGGGTTCCCAGGCTCTTGAGCATCTGAGAGTTACAGTGCTACCTTTAACAACAATGAGTTGGTGGCTGGAAGGAAGCACACATACTCATATGCACACACATGTGTGCACACACACACAAACAAAATGTTTTGAAAACCTGGTGGATAGTCCAAAATGAGCAAGTACCTGCTTTGTTCAGACTGATCTTTAGAATGCAGAAAATCTCAATTAACTTGGATTTCTCTAGAAGGGCCCAGAACTTTGAAGTTAGAGGAGGAACTAGAAAGATAATATAATTTGGGGTCAGCAAATCCAAGTGAGGGTGCCACAACTTCCCCTTTCCCTCACCCACAGCAGAAATAATCAGCTATGGCATTCTTTGTTACCGGGCCCCAACCCAGTGCACCACACCACCCCGGCATGGGGGATAAAATTTAGACAACACTGGGTGCCAGGTCATCCCCTCACTTTCAAAGCTGATGAACTGAATCTCAGAGGAGTTCTGTCCCTCTCAATGACACACAGCGGGTTAGTGCCAGAGTCTGGAATGGATTCCCCAAGTGTCCCTCCTTCCTGGTCTTGAAGTCTTTATAGGTCACAATACTGTCATGTACACACAATCTGCAGTCACCCAGGGTGTAGTAAAATATGAACCTACGAATCGAACTGCAAAAGATGATCCCGTGTGAAGCCTTCCACCAGCCCAACCCACCTTCTAACACTCACAGCCCCAGACAATGGGGACGGAGACTCCATCTAATAACTCCCGGCATGGGACACAGCTGCACACCACCGTGGCTGACTCACGCTGGCAAAACCCTCTCCAATAGGAGTTTAGCCAGGCATTTTTACCAACAGCCCATTAAACTGTTACTACCCTTTGCAATATTAGCCACAAATCTGAGCATATGTTAAGAGCAAATTGTCCACATGCAGGGGGAAAAGAAGGCCACACGCATGAAAACACACACCCTCTCTAGCGTCAGCCCGCTCCTCTGCTGGTCTGTCACCGCTGTCTGTTTCCTTCAGAAATACCAGCAACACTGAAACCACTTTGTTTGCTTGTTTGCTGTTTCCTACAGAAGGCCACAAGCCACACAAGGGTAGAAACATTTTCTTATTCTCTAGTGTATCTCCCATACCTTGTATAATACCTGATATAAGGTAAGTGCTCAAACTGTTTATTAACTTAAGTAATGAATAAAGTTCAGGACATTAGTAATAGAAGACAAAGGGCTTTTACCTAGATGAACAGCCAGGGAATGAGGGTTTATTAGGCAAGATTATAAATGAGAGTTAGAAGGATGACTTGAAAACTGAGGCCACTGCTCACAGTAAGTCACGGGAAGAGAAAGCAGCAGGCTACAAAACTGCCTGTTTACTGTGGTTGAAATACACTCTTGTACCTTTGAATTTTATCCTGGGGTGTGTATTCATTGCTTTTGAAAAATAAAATAACTTAACCACCAGCATATTTTTTTCACTCCAATCTTCCCAGCGTAGTCAATAAAACAGACTGACTTTCAGAAACAAGTGGGCAACTGAAAGGCTGAAAGGCCCAGAGGTGGGAGCAGTATGGCTGAGGGTCTCCTGATTCCGTTTCCATGCTTTCTGCTCCACGGGCCTGACTCCTGGGGCGAACAGTGTCTTTGGAGCCCTGACTTCTTTACTCAGCCATACCTACCCAACACCATCAGCCAATCTGGATGTGTTTCATTAGCTCAGAGGACAGAAAAACAAGGCACAGCTTCATAGAGGAACTACACGCAACCACTCCCTGCCCCCATGAAAACCACCCAGCTGCCGCTTTCAGAGCTAAATCTACTGTCTCCTCCCACTGAATCCTGTTCAGTTGTTCCTGCTACCCAAGAAACCGCACCATTATTTGGGGCCAACGTGGAATGTCAGCATTAGAAGCTTCCAACTCTCAAACACAACCTGCTACCCTTTGTCCCTGGATAAGAAACTCCAGTTAGCAGAGCATTCTTATGACAGTGCACAGAGTCACTAATCATTCATTCTTTCCACCCAAATGAGCCACTTCTACCGGGAGTGAATGAGTGCAGTTTAACCATGTGGAGCACTCGGGGACTGTGTGAAACTAACCCCCAGGTCTGAAGACGTCATAAGGCAAACTGCAGGGACCCGGAGTGAGGAAACTGCCTTGGCTGGATTCCACACACGTTCCCAGGGGAATTTTCCTTGCACTTATACACTGACTAGACTAAAGGTTTATCTGTGCAGTCATCTCTCCATCAGTCATACTAAGAGAAGAACCGTTGCATAGATAATACAGAACCACTCAATGTGGAAATGATCATTTGTACCACATGTAGTGATTAGTAAAGAATAAAGTAATAATTGTTACTAATATAGTTAATGATAAAATTTATCAAGCATGTACTGTATACCACATACTGGATTAAGCTATTTATAAAATGACCTCATGAAGGAGAATTATCAGCCTCTCTCTACAGAATAAGTAAGAGAGGTTTCACCAATTTGCTCATGGACACACAGCTAGCCAGTATGTAGTGGATTCAAATTCAGGCCTCTCTGCCCGCAAAGCCATTCCCTGGACCAGTGTGCTACACTTGGGCGACACTCGCCTTCTGTGTGCTCAGAGTGGCTTCATGATACTCAGAGCAGGTGGCTGCTAGGTCAGCTTGAAGATGCTGCTGCCAGTAACTCCTACCAAAGCTATTCCTGACCCGTCCCATTCCAGGGGCTGAAGCCACAAGATTAAAGCTGCAATACTTTAGTTAAGGGTTCAATAATTGGAAGAAGCCAATGAAAATGCCAATGCATCTTAGATGTAATACCAAAAGTGCAAGCAACAACCACCAAAAAATCAGTGGTTTGGATTTCAGTGACATGAAAAGTTACTGTGTATCAAAGTACACTATCAAGAAAGTGAAATGGAAACTCACAGAATGGGAGAAAATGTTTGTAAATAATATATGTGATAAAGGTATCCAGAGTATTTAAAGAACCCTTATGATAATAAAAATACAAATAGCATGGTTTTTTAAAAAGGGGATGGTGGTGGTGGTGGTGGTGAGGATTTGAACAGACATTTCTCTGAAGAAGATCATCAAGTGGCCAATAAGCACATGAAATGCTGCTCAGTCTCATTAGTCATGAGGTAAGTGGAGATCAGAACTACAACGAGGTATCACTGCGCACCTGGAAGGACGACGATAATGAAAAGGATGAATGATGAGTGTTGGTGAGGACGTAGGGTAACTCTAACCTGCTTACACTGTGGGTGGGAAACCAAGACGGTACAGCCTCTGTGGACGAGAATTTGGCAGTTCCTCAAAACGTCAAACCTAAAACGACCAGATGATCTAGCAATTCCACCCGTTACCCAAGAGAACCGAAAACATATGGCCACACAAAAATCTGTAAACAAATCATTCATAACTGCATTCTATCTAATAGCCAAAAACTGGAAATAACCCATATGTCCATCAACCAATTAAATGATGAAACGTGGCGTGAGCCATAAGAAGTAATGTTATCTAGTTGCAAAAAAGAGTGTGGTACTGATCCGTCCTACCACATGGGTCAAACGTCATGCTATATTCAAAGCCAGACACACAAAAGGCTACTTACTGTATGATTCCATTTATATGAACTCTTTATAAAAGTTAAATAAATCCATAGAGACAGATGCAGATCAGTGTTTCCAAGGGTTGGGGGGATGGGGAGTGACTGTTTAACGGGCACAGGGCTTCCTTTGGGGACGATGAAATGTTTTGGAACTAGACAGAGATGACAGTTGCACAACATTTTGAATATACTAAATGCCACTGAACTGTTCCCTTGAAAAGGGCCATTTTAGATTACATGAATTTTGTCTTTAAAAAAAAGCCACTGACCTGTAGGATGGATCTCCTACGATTCTGGGCCTCAAAAGGTCGCATGGAAGGCACAGAAGGTAAATCCTGCTCCCTTCCACTCCTTTCAGAGCCATCTGATAGACCCTGGCAGCACATTCAGTAAGGGTGCACGCAGAAAGGGTTCCTAGCTCACTGAGCGGGGCGTCCTGCACAGGGAGCTCTCGGTTTAATCAAACCTTTACTCTGCATTGCTTTATTCAGAGCTCATGCCCAACAGCTGAAAAATGGGGGCCTAGAAGGATTCACCTCTGTATTCTCATTGAGGCAATATTGAATATCACCCCCAACAGGATGAAAACTGGTTCTTGGCAGTTAAACTTTCTTTTTTTCACACATAAAGCACAGGTGGTCATGTAGCATGTGAACAGATACAGTATACACCTGTGGTATCACCACTTCCTGGTGTGTGTGGGGGGTGGTTATAAAGAAACATACCAAACAGGCTCCACAGGGGAGTGACCATGAACAAAGGACTGAGAAACTTGTCATTAGATAAATAAGGAAATGAGGAGCATCAGTTTCTCTTGAGGAACAAGTAAAGTTTCCCCAAGGAGGGATCCTCAGGTGAGTAATATTGTTCACCACCCAGGTAGATATCAAGTATGTCCTAAGGACGAAGTGGTGACAGTGGTTAAGAAAACAGGGTCCCCAGCTACATGACATTAAACAACCAATAATCTCTGTGAACCTAAGTTTCCTCAAACGGACCAGGAGGCTTGAAAGAGCACCCGCCCCCAATTAGGTTCTCACATTCAAAGCGACTACGCCTTCTGGTACTTGGAACACTGCCTGGGGCAGTTCAACTTCTCCGTCAAGGCTCCTGGCCATTCCTTACTCTTCACTACCCAGGACAGATGGCCCAAGGGTAGGAAGCGGGGTGGGGGCTGTGCACACAGGGACTGGGTTTGAGCAGTCTCTCACTTTGGGCAACTTATTTAACATTTCTGTCTTCTGTGCCCCTCAAATGAGGGAAATGAAAGGAACCCTGTTAGGGTTGTTTGGAGATTAAATAGGGAGTCCGTTCCTGGAAAAGTTAAACAGTGCGCGCCACCTAAAACACATTCAATAAATGTAAGTTGTTATGACTGCTGTTATTAGCATAATTACTGCAGCTATCATTAGCCTCTCTGGCTGTCATCATTAAACCAGGGGTTAAAAAGGGTACAGAAGCCGTTTAACGATGTAGAAGACAGAACACCATGCGAACCGGGAAACGGAAGAAAAGAGACGGTAGAGATGACTAATTGCTAAACACTGCAGTGGAGATTGCAGGCACTCCACAATCACAGAAACGGGCTTCCTGGGGGAGGTGGGGTTGAGGTGACTGTTCCTTCCTGTCACTTAGAACTATGAAAGCCTCTCTTGAGCTGTGGTCTCTGTGCTGCTGCATGCAAAACAATCTTTTGAAAAAGATCTTTCCATCTTCACTTCACTTCCCACAGGTTCCCTTTCTTGCAGCCAATTGCCCACCTGAAAGGGCATAGAAAACGAAGCCAGAGTCCACCTCGCAGGACAACAGGTCCTTGCGCCGCAGCGACTGCCAGAAAATGCCAGCTCTTCGAGTGGGAGCATATGGTGAAAACTGCCAGAAAGGCCGTGGTAATTTTTACAGCAGGTTATTACAACGAACCTCCTTTGAGAGGCCAATTCACAGCTTGTCCTGAACACTACATTAGCTCATTTATGGTTTTCCAAAAATGCTCAATTTCCCACTGTCCCTAAATCTGACAAATATGCTCTCCTAATTTAAAACCCCCGTCAGGAGATCCTTAAACTCCCAGTCGAGTGTGGCGCCATTTTGAGGCTGCACATCCAGCCTTTGCAAAGCATCCTCTGGGTAGCAAGCTTACACGTAAACCTCCTGTCCCTCTAAATGTAATTTTCCTTAGGCTGCCAGGATTCTCATAGCTTCTCTGCTTCAGTGCTCATTCAAACACCCCCTTGTAACCAGTCCAAAACTTGAACTTGCACATAATTTCCAAAAGTTGAAGAAAGGTAGCCCTGAGTGTCAGCTGTGCCCCAAAAGGTCATGGGTTCAATTCCCAGTTGGGGCACATACCTAGGTTATAGGTTCGATCCCCGATCAGGGCATATGTGGGAGGCAGCCAATGTTTCTCTCTGGCATCTCCCTCCCTCTCTCTCTCTTTTTCTCCCTCCACTTCTCTCTAAAATCAATAAACATATCCTTGGGTGAAGATTAAAAATAAAAGATATATGTATATTTCCAAAAGAGTGACATTAGCTCCTTATCTCCTCTTCCTCTCCCCTGAATTGGCCTCTCCCTCTCTGGTCCAGATTTAAATAAGGGCAGTCAATTTGGGATTCTCCTTTGTTGCTAGATAAATATCAATCATTTCCATGTGTTACCAGGACTCTGTTTTCTTGAAAATTATGTGAAATTCAGATGCTAATGCAACACCGTTTTCATTGTTTAATCACAGTAATGAAACAGCCTTTATATGCTATAAAACTTTCCAGACAAAGAAATGTTAATTTCTGCCTTAGTAATCTTTATGACATCTTAATTCCTGAAAAATAACTAAATAGCTGTGGACATATTACTATAGAAGACAATCTAAAGTACCTTACCACAGACAGTACTGTGGAGCAGCCATCCCCAACATTTTGGCCCCAGGGACTGGTTTCCTAGAAGACAGTTTCTCCACAGCTGGGAGGGCATGGGGGGCAGCGGGGGGAGAGAAGACAGGGAGACAGGCGGCGGAGCTCCAGTGGTAACGTCAGCAAAGCTTCTCTAGCCAGCCCACTGCTCAGCTCCTGCTGTGCGGCATGGTTCCTAACAGGCCATGACCAGTATTGGTTCCTGGCCCCAGGGTTTGGGGACCCTGCTGTAGAGGACTTAAGAGAATGCTAGGATAGAACTGTCATTTTCATTTCAATGAGAACATAAACATATTTTTTCAAAAGTCTATGAATACCCTTTTTTGGGGTATAATGGGAAGATCACAGAATCTAACTAAAATCATAAGGAAGTTGTAATTCATACCATGATGTACATACCACTGATGATACGAAAACATCCAGCCATTGTTAATATGTATTAACTAGAACAGTTTGTGTGAGATCGATGTAGCCTGGCAGCCAAGGAGAATGGACTGGAATGAGCATGGGTGAACCATGACGACTTCCCTGTTCTAGTCAGTGGGGGCAGTAGATGCCATTGAGTGAGCATGCGTACTGTGTATCTGTTGTATTCAAAATGACTGAGCAAGTAGAGCAAGGAATCTGCATCAAATTTTGCATTAAGCTTGAACATTCCTCCACGAAAACTATGCAGATGATTAGGGAGGCTGCAGCCATGGGCAAATGGTGATTGGCAGCTTCATCACAACAATGAGCCCACTCATGCATCGCATCTCGTGCAGAGGTTTTTGGCAAACCATCAAATCACCCAGGTTACTCAGTCCCGCTACAGCACAGATTTGATGCTCTGGGACTTCTGGCTTTTGAAAGGGAGGAGATTTCAGACCACCAATGAGATTCAGGAAAACATGAAAGGACAGCTGATGGCAACTGGGAGACCTGTTTGAGGTCCCAAGGTGACTACCTTGAAGAGGACTGAGGCATCATTATCCCATGTACGATGTTCCTTGTATCTTGTATCTTCTTCAACAAATGTCTCTACTTTTCACATTACATGGCCGGATACCTTCTGGACAGGCCTTGTATATAAGATGACTTAATGGTACAAGAATGGCATTTAAAACAATAGTTTCAACATATTAGAAAACAAGTGGTACATCAGACCCAAGATTCCATGTTATTACTCTTCAAGATGATCAGTGTTTTTTTAAAAGTTCATTGGAAGGACGACGTTTGGTATTCGAATACAGCAGAAACTGCAAGGACTGAATGCAGATGACTGAAAGACGAAACACAGTGGACCACATGGTAGGGGGTCTCTCAAGCCACGAGGTGCTCTGACTCTTTGAGGCTGGACATCTTCATTGCCTGCTGCAACCCGAAATCATCAGCACCCTGACACTTTGGTGAGAGCCTCTCCACGAGTTAGACCTGGCTGAGTTGCTCAGGTCCAGGAAGGAGTGTCTAGGAGGGGTGGACTGCAATTATCTGGAAACTATCAAAAATTAGATTCATTTCTAATTCTTTTTTTACTTCATTTTTATTATATTTTTCCCATTACTATTTAGTTGCTTTATACTCTCTTCCCCACATCCCCACAATCCCCACACTGTTGTCCACGTCCATGAGTCCTTTTTCCTTTTTGCTCGATAAAATGGGAGAGAGTTTGGACCTTTCCTTAAGAGGTTCTACAGCAAGAATGGCCTTTTTCCTCTACTGGATACACTGCAGCAGAGGGAGCCCAGTGGAACAGGGAAGGTGAGGGCTCGTGTGGATGTGTGGGTTCTGGTTCAGTCTCTGCCATTAATGTGCTTGTGACCCAGGCATGTTTCTTTCCATCTGGCCATCTCCGTCACGAGGACCCTTCTGACTTCCAATTTTTCTTTAAATGTCTGCAGCATCAGGGATGGGAAATGGAATCCTGTACCAGCAAAGCTGTAAGTCAAGGTCTTTAGGAATGTTCTTACTACATGGTCTTAGAGCTTATCTCTCACGATTGGAGTTCATTTACTCATGCACTCATTCATTCCATGAGTGCCTACTGACTACTTTGTGTGCTTGTCCATTCTTCAGGGAGCTGAGAGGATAAAAGAATGTTTCCAGACTTTACAGCATATAAAAATCACCTTCAAAATTCATAAAATCTACTTTATATGTCTTCTCCTTGAGTAAGTCTGGGAACAGTCAACAAATTTGAATTTTTAATAAACAACCAGGTGATTTTGATGTTGGTGGCCCCTGGACCACATTTTGGGAAACAGAATGAGGCAGGCAGGTTATCAAGCTGACTATTTCACATCCATGTGACAGGTGCCATGAGAATGCAGGCTGATGGAGCTGGGGTGAGCACACTGAGGGGGTCCTTGGTTGGTGTGGAAAGCAGGGATGGCTATTTAGAAGAAAGAATATTCAAACAAGCACTGAAAGATGTGAAGTCTACCAGCTCAAGGTGTGGGTGAAAGGCATTTTGGACGGAAAATGGCTCAGGCTCATGCTGGGTGTCAAGTCTCCCTCCCAACCCCGAGAGAATTCTCGAACAGCCTAAACTGAACAATGTTTCCCACTTCAAACTCCTCTGCAGAAGTATTTGCAGGGTTAATAAATCTGGGTGGCTGAAAGGATAAATTAATTTATTAAGTGTTGAATAATAGCCCATGGATGTTAGCATACTTGGACTTCAGTGACACATGCCGATAACAAGATTCACAACTTGCAAAGGAATACCTTTATCTCCACAGAAAATAATTTTAGTGCTTGATGTAGCCAGAGCCGATAACTAAATGGCCCCCTTACTTCCCGCACTCTCACACTCGTACCATCTCATGCAAGAAATAAACAGTCAAATTGTATTTGTTCATCATATGGATTTTTCATTTTCTTCCCAGTTACAAGTACAGCTGATCATAATCTTCCCAGATAAATGTTTCCCTGTGAACAAGAAGTCTGAGAGCGTCCTTAGCTTAGGGACGTAAGCGGGGACGATCTGTTACAATTCTTCACAAGTTACGCTCCACTGGCTACTCAGGGAGCCGAGTGTCGAAGGCACATAGCTAGGCTGTGCAGACTCAAGCAAGTGATCGAGCCTCTCTGTGCCTCACTTTCCTTCTTGTAAACCGAGGAGCACGCCTTAGATAATCCCGAGAACCGTTTCTTCTCTGGCAGGCCATGCATCAAAGTAAAAGAACATTTCTAGAGGAATTAATGAACCCTCTGGGGATAAAGTGAGATAAGCTTTTGCTTTTATTCAACATTGCTCTGCAGATGAGCTCTCCTTTACAATACTCAGATCGGGAGAAAAAGGGCCACGTGACACGCTTAAGTGCAACCGGGCCGTTTTCGAAGAGATACAGTAAATTGAGCAGCGAGGACTTGCTTGGTAGCTACAGTTTTACCTCCTCAACGACAGAGCCAATTTTCTCCTCCAGCTCTCTTACACACCTTTAATGAATACATGTTTCTTTGATTAAATTAACATTTTTGTCTAGCTAATTAGCCTGAAAAACCTATGCTGAACCCATCAGTGTAGCAGCTTCATTACCGCTCATCGGCGCGTGTGTGCGACCAATCACTGTCAGTTCAATCGCCTAATGATTAGGGGAACATTACGTTTGGCTAATTTGGCTTTCTGCGGCCATCACCACGTTCCCAGTGATGAGCCAATCCCCGCCCGGAGTCGACCCTGCTTGACAGTGACAGATGTTTTAATCACAGGGTTTCCATTCATTAGTGTCCGTCAGCACTGCTGGCCCGACTTGCAGCAAATACCTTGATTTGAAACCAAAACCAATTAAATGTTATCTGTGTAATTACCTTCTATAGTTACCTTTCCCTAAGCGGGCCAGTATGACAAGGGTTGGAAAATAAAGCTCTAAATGGGGCTGGAGAGGGGGGCAGTGCCAGCAATGCTGAATTGTGCTCTTGTCTAAATGTTCTGTAAACGGTGTGAGTCTGTGGGGAGCTGTCCCGCCCGCTACATGCAATGCAGAGAGAAGTCTGTACCAGCTCCACCTGTTACATGCCAGCCAGGTAGTGGAACACACTGCTTCCTTGGATCTATGATGTTTTAATGAGATTACTTTATGCCCGTGCAGCACGGAGAGGGTGCCACTGAATTTTCATTACTGATGTTATCACCCTTCTTTCATTTTGAGCTGCTTGAAGGTGATTACCGCCTGTCTAAGTGGTTCAAATGGTAGTGGTTCCACTGTCACCTACATGTGTGGCGTGTGGTCTGGGCATAGCCAATGAGCATTGGGCACCTCCTGGTAACAGTGGTTGGTTTGTGGCCAGGTGTGTTACCTAACTGAGGCCCATCCCAGGCAATGAGACTGAATTCTGGGGCTCTCCGTTTGAGCTAGATAAGACGCTGGCCCTGTCTTTCCCACTGTGTGTGACACTCAGAGACAGCAAGGCCAGGGCAGCCAGCCATTTTATATCTACAAGGGGGGACCCTTTTGAGAAAGGGGCTCACGAGGAAGACAGAGCCTGGAACCTGACCAGGGAGAAAGCAAGTGGCGGTGACATCATTTTGGGCCTTTAATCCAGCTGCCTACATTAACAGACCGATGCTGGAGTTCTCAGTTTTATGCTTGGATAAAAGACCTTTATGTCAAAAGACACATGCAAGTAAGGGAGCGGTATCTCACATAAGCCCTGTTAACTACTTAAAATACTTTTACATTTGCTAGCCTATATGACCTCCACAATAATACTGCCAAAGTGGGGAGGGCGGAAATCGTGAGCTCCGCTTCAGAAGTGAAGGGGCTAAGGCTCGAAGAGATGGGAGCTTGCAAAGGCTCACCAAGCCAGCGGTGAACTCGGCCCATCAACCCGACCCTTTGTTCTCCTGTCTGCTTCGCGGTGACTTGTTTCCCGAACCTGGTTCTCCCAGGCTCACCCTTAGAATAGTGTTTTGGGCAATGGGAACAGAACACATGGAAGAGCCATGGCTCTGGCACCTGGTTGGTTCAAGTCCCGGCTCCACCATTTACTAGTCACGTGACATTTGGCAAGTCTAACATCTATAACGTTAGTGTGAATAACGCAGGCAGAGTACTTAGCACATTGCAAGTAGGTCTTCTTTCTCAACCAGAAAAAAACATCAGAAAAGAGACATCATTTATTTTCTAAACTGACTGCAATGTAGGGATTAACCCAACCTGGTATTTGTTGTCATAAAAATTTTAGCTTTTCCTCTCTGTGCTTCGAATCGCCCATCAGCTAAGCAGTTTAAGACAATATGCCACTTGCTTGTGACGGTAGCCATGGATACACCTTCTACTTATGTGAGCTTAATTACTCAAGGTTATTTCCAGAAACTGCTCCCAAATAAGAAAGTAACAGGTCAGATTATTTTCAGCAAAGAAAGAGATGATGATTAAATTTTGTGTGACTAATTACTGGGGGTGAGCCTAAATTGCCAGCAGAAAGAATGTCAATTTTAGAAGGCACTTTTAAGAAAGAGACCGCTTTCTAGGAAGCCTGGGGTGCATTCTGGCTCTTTCTCTTTTGAGTTCTGTGACTTGGACAAATTCCTTAACTCCTCTAAGCCTCCATTTCCTCATTGTAAAGACACAATAGTATCATCCACTTTCCTGCCATTGTGTGCTCTGAGACAATGAAAATAAACGTGCAGGAAAGACGGAACACCGTGGTCCTGACTGCCGCTCTTTGAAAGGATGGCTGATAAGGTGGGCCTTGGTTGGCATCTGGGGATCAGAATATGGGCAGGCTCCCGACTGCTCCCATGGCGCTCTGCTCCTTCCCTGTTGCACAGACATTATGGTTTATCTTGAACGTCTGCTTTCCTCCTGCAGTTGTGGTATATCCCAGGCACAGGCTGCCCCGGTGACCAGCCCCAGCAAAAGCCCTGGACCCTGAACCTCTAACGAGTGTCCCTGCTTGGCAACAGCAGACAGGAGTCACAGCTCACTGCTGGGAGAAGGGAGTGTGCTTGGTCCCACCACCCCGAGAGGACCCTGGGCACTTGCTCTGGTTCCCTCTGGATGCGGGCCCCCTTAGCCTTCTCCTCTGCTGATTGTGCTCAGTCTCTTGTGGAGGTAAAACGGCTGTGAGTGGAGGACATGCTGAGTCCTGTGAGGCCTCCTACCAAATCTGGGGGCGGTCCTGGGGACACCATCACATAAAACATGTAGTGTGGTGTCTAGGGTATGAAAACCATGCAATAAACAGATGCATCTTTAATCACTGTATCCTCTTCCTACATTGACATGACTGCTGTGACTGAAACCGCAGGCTACAGTGATGCCCATGGAGCAAGACTGAAATCCGGAGCATGCTCCCATTTCTGCTTCTATCTGACAGGAATGCGTGAGCAGTGTATGTCCCCAGTACATCCTCCAGATCTTAAGGACAGTCATGACTGTGTTATTATGGGGACTTGGAGGTCACGGAGTTCCCATCTCTGTGAGCGTTGAAGGGGGAATGTGTTGATGTGTATCATCCACCACCACGTGCCTGCAAAGCAGGATAGGAGGGAGCAGAGACAGGCTGAGTGAACGGGGGAAGAAAGAGTCACACACTGCAGCACGACATCACTTATGGAAATTATCAGTGCAGACAAAACAATATGCGTTATGTAAGAACGCACACAAAAATAAATACATTAACTACATCGGACTGCATTGGAATGATTTTCTATAAGGGGGGGAAGAGGGATGAATGTGGGGTATCAGAAGGAGAAGCAGCAAATACGTAAAAGCTGAAGACTAGTACCTTGCCACAATTCTTAATAAAAATGTGTCGTAATCAGAAGAGCATGATTGACTCAGCTTGGGATCCAAAATACATCCATTTCACGCTTTCACTGTAATGTCAATGATAATGATGACAACTACAATCCTACTAACTAACAGTAATTGAGCATCGGGTACCTTGTACCTACTTCTCATATAATATTTTATTTATCCCTCAACAAAGTTGAGGAATATTTTATTTTATTTATTCCTCAAAAAGTTCATACGAGGATGCCGAGATGTAGCCTGCGCCTATGTGACCGCTGGGTTTGGGGCTATTTTTGAGAGGTTGTCCTCCCTCCATTTTCCTCTTAGTAACACTTTTTTAGCATATACTAAGTGCTAGGCATTATTCCAGAAAGACAGAGATAAAATTCTCATAATCCAAATTGTTACCTTAAAAAAATGATGTAAGACTACATGCAACGTCACATTCAAGGTGCCTGGGACTCTAACAAACCTGTACTCTTTGCCCATTTAATACTTCCTGGTTCAACTGTTTCTGAGGACCCTTGTGAAATGGACTTGTGTACTTCTGTTAAGACTAATCCCACATCGTGAGCTTGGTGTCTGAACAAATCAATCAGTCTGTGAGTAAACACTGCTGGCCTCCCAACACTCACAGCCTGCAGGTTTCTTGGTCTCACCTTGTGTACAACCTCCTTTAATCCTCCCAGCAACCTACGGAGGGACATACAAGCCTCACTTCACATCACTTGTTTTCAAGTGGGGTGAGGGAGGAGTGTGTCATATGGGGACAGCTGGCAGCGTCTGAAGATAATTTTGGTTACTGTAGTTGGGTAGGTGGTGCGTTCCTGACTTTAAACTGGGTGGAAGCTCAGGGTGCTGTTCACATCCTGCAGGGCCCAGGACAGTCCCTACCGTGAAGAGTTATCTGGCCCCAAGTGTCAGGAACACTGCTGTTGACATACTCTGCTTTCTGCATGAGAAAATTGAAGACATTATGTACTACGGTATTCATGAATTTGGGGAGTTGAGAACGTTATCAGGTTATCTTGCTCACGAGTATCAAGGATTGAGCTACATGTTCATTCACTGACCCCCTTTCTATTTCAAGTGTAGAGTCCTCTAGAAGGCTGCTGTCATCAGTTACATTTGAGTGGGAGGCGGGAAAAGCCAAAGAAAATCTGGCTGGCAGATGCTCATTCAAAATCAGACTTTCCTTTGATGCCTAAGAAAGAGGAATCAAAGACAGAAGTAAAAAAAAATTGGAGCTTTGTTGTTGCATCGCATCGTCTGACAGAAACGGATGGGTCGGGATCCACACTCGGGGGGCGAGCTGTGATATTGGAACGTTTAACGTTCCACCTACCCAACTATGGTAACCAACGGTAAATGGCAAATGTTCTGGAACGTTCGTGTCTGCCTTCCACAGCTTGATTTTTAGTTTGACTTAGGTTGCTGCTCCCTGCAAACTGTGCCCTCAAGCAAGCAGTTCTAAGTCCTGGAAAAGCAATCAGAATGGGAAAAAGAGGCTGAGTGATGAGATCAAGATATGAACTATCAACCTGGGCTACCGGCTGATAAGTTTAACTTTCTGACCTTCATCAGAAACCGCACTGGCGAAGTGCTGATAAAACACTTTGAGCTGGTGGGTGGAAGGTGGATGTTTCCAGAAGCACTCTGTGGACTACCTGGCCGGGCATAATATGAGGCTGCAGTCATCTCTTTCATTTCCAGAGGGCACACACTGTCATTTCACATTTATCCCGAGTGCTGGGCCTGGTAAAGGCTCACTTATTGGGCATTAGGAGTTACCCTGAAATCAGAGCCCACCCAGAAAACTTTCCAGAGGCCAAAAGGAGCACGTAAAGCAGTTTCCCAGGCTTTATGAACAGCGTCTGTGATTTTGTGAGGGGTCTCTTCGGACCACAGCTGAGAAACTCAAGGACTACTGAAGACTCTCATTTACTTAAGCACCACTGTAGCAATTCAAACTCGATAGCTATCGAGACGTGACCTACCTGCCTGCTCTTGTCGTCATCCCCTCTCCCCTCTCCAAGTTACGCCCTTTCTACTACCTCTACACTTGAGAGGCTATTGTACAGGCAGGGAGACGATGCAGAGGGACTATAAAATGGCACGTGTGTCGGCAATGTGTCCTGGCTGCTGTGAAGAAAGCTGTCAGTGCTGGTGGCATAAAACAAAGATAACTCAATTGTCCGGAGTGCCACCGGACACCCAGAGCAATAAACGGGCAAGGGAGTGAAATGTTACTTTAACAACAGGTGCCAGAATTCCTCTAAACAAGATGGACAGCTGCAGTACGCGCTTGGCAGGCTGCTCAGGGCACTGGGTAAGGCCCCCGCACTTGTGCTGAGAGAGAGGGGCTCAATAACATGGGCAGACCCTGCGGAGAGACAAAGCCAGACAGAAGTTTCTGGTGGGCTACAGCCGAAGGGCTTCTCACAAGAAAAGAGACGTCTAAATTTTAAGTAATTTGTGCTGTAAACTACAACCCACAGCCTTGTGTTGGTAAAAACTTGGGGACCAATGTTTTGAAATGTGTCTAGTGTACAGAACAGGATTGGGCAGGCTTATTAGTGAGAAAGAAGACCTATACATCGCACTAATATAGCAAAAGCAAGAATTCAGAGCCAGAAGTGGGAAAAAAGTAAGTCTCTTTCCTCCAAAATTCCTGAAGACACCAAGAGAGATGCTGAATTACTCCATAAATACGTCCTATGAGGTTTCCATTTACTTAACTTATATAAATGAGTTAACCAGCAGCTGGCTCAGCAGACACCTGGGATACGATAGTATCAGACCCTGGTTAAGTCTTATTAGAACATATGCTTCACCAGGGCAAGGACATGGCCTGATTTCTGTAGTTTTGTTTTCTCACCTGCATCCCCAGTGATTTGTGCAGTGTTGGGCACAGAGCAAAGACTCAGTAAAAAGAGATGAAAACCTTCCTTAATCTAACAGCATTGCCCCCAATTTAGAGACCAAAACAAACAAACAAACAAACAAACAAACAAACACAATCCTAGTATGAGATTGGTAACTTAGCCACGTCACAGAGTTTATAGTTTCGGAGTCAGGATGCAGATCCTCACCATGGATGTGCTGCCCTTCCTGCCAAACCACCAAAAGTTCTGCAGCCTGATTGGTAGGGTGCTCTAACGAGTGGATCCAGCAGAAATTCCTTGAATAAGCTGGGTAATTTAGTCTGCGTGAGTACCGTCTTTGTTAATAACAGTTTAGAAGGCATGAGAGAAATTAGGCCATTCCCCTTGTAACCCCTTCCCCTGTGTATACACTTTCTTTATGCCTTTTTAAAACAGTTTTCTGTTATGTGTCCCATTGGGACCATTTGGAGTTAAAGTTTTTTTCCTTTTTCCCCTTTTTTTTTTTTTTGGCAGGGGGGCTCTGCTGAACTAAGCATTTAATTTAGGGGAAATAACAGGTTTGAAAGAAAGACGTCTGGAAACTAAAACATAACAGATGCTTGTTTACAGACACCTGATTGAGCTGAGTTGAAAGCCTCGGTCTAGACTCTAAAAAGCTGTAAATGTTGGTGGACTAGCCCGGAAGCACAGCCACTCCGAAGCGCGGATCACCGAGAGATAGCCATTTCGGAGTCATAACATCCCAAATGGCTCTTCAGCTTGTCAACACTACTGAGGAGTGACATAACTCTTAAGTGGGAAGGAGCAGTCATCTCTAAGAGATAGTTACTGTAGCTTGCAACTAATTGTCTTGGTAATTACACAGCAAAGAATGCCTTTATAAAAAGCCATGATGAAAATACCACATGGATCTCTTACCTCTGCAAAAACCTGAACATGAGAACGTGAGAAGAGGCAGGATATATTTCTTTGTAAGAAATTAAAAATTAGAATCTGGTTTCAGTGTCAATGGGTTTTTATGTAAACTGTAAATAAATATCAGGCCAAGAAATTCACAGCCCTGTGAAATTCACACAAAGTTAGTAACTTGAGTTATTTGGTGCATTATAGAGCATTCTCCCAATGCTCTCTAAGCTTCTAACAGTATGAGCTTAGTGAAAATGCCCAGGAAAAAATTCATTTGGTAATTCCCTTATGCTTCGCGCGTATGTATTACATGCTTCATCTTTGAAACAGCTTCCGTTGCATTCATGATACACTAAGCATTTTCATGTGCAAAATCGCACAGTAGGAACTAAATGGGCATTTTTAATCAGACTGTATTCAACCATATTGACTGGTCCATTAGTACCCTGGACTCAAACTGAAATAGTATATAAGAACACTTAAAGAAAGATGTTGAGGGCCGCCCTGCCTGGTCTCAGGAAGCTGTGACCCCCTGTGACTTAGGCTGAGTGAGAGACCTCTGGACCAGGAGCCACTAAGGAGACAAAAACTTATTCCCCTGGCATGAACGCTACCTGTTCTGTGCCTGGCCTTTAATGCTTGATCAGTTAACCAATGATGGGTAAGACTCCTTAAGGAAGGAGTGACCTAAGACAGGTTCTGATCACATAAAGGCCTCTGGAATAAGACTCACAAGGCTGTGGAAATGAAGGGGCCGTGGAAAGGAAGGGGTGATCGACATTAACCCCTGCCCCCTCTGAGCCTGAGTCTTTGTACTTAAATCCAATTCTCCTGGTTGCCTCTGTCTCCTGCCCTTCTCAGGGCTAAACAAATATCCAAAGGGGCAGCTCAGACTGGAGATGGCGGACCCCCGGGGTAATCAGGCCTGGGACATAGAATATGCAAGATCCTGTGAGATCTATTTGCTGGAGGATGTTATTAACTTAGAATTTAAAGACACAGACAGGAAACCAAAACTAGCCCTTTGAGCCATGTAAGCCCTTTCATATGATAAAACTCCAATCTCTGCCCAGAATCAGAACAGGGACTCTGTTAGCATCTTTGTAAGTTACCTGTTCCCTTTGACCCCTTCTGCCAGACTGTGAATCCACCGACTGTGTCTACTTTCTCAATAAAAACCCACTGGGGTAAAGGTACAGGGCTCTCCCCACTAGAGGGTGTAGCCATGTCCTCTGTATCCCCACAGATTCACGGAAGAATTCTGTGTATTACGCGTGTTTAATGAACATCCGCAGCCAAGATGAATATCGCGAGATGGCTGGGGCGGTAATTCTTTCACAGAAAGACATGGGTGTTGTGAAGAGCAAAGATGGTAAAGTTGAGGGCAAAGTCAAAGTGAGTATTTTTGCAACATTGCCAGGGGAAGAGGTTGAGAAAGCCAAAGCAAGATACAGCAGGGCCAATGGACTGCAGGCAAGTAAGTGTTTGGCAGGTGTAGAGTGAGGTAGAGGACGGGGGTAAAGCCAACTCATGAGAGTTCTACTATCTTGATAGAACCCAGAGTTCTGCCCTCTACTGGTACAAAGTTGCCCTGGGCAAGAACAAAGAAAAATACTTCATCGTATTAACATACAAGTTTGTTGTCATTGCTTAGTGCACACTCACACAGACATACACTGACCTGGGAAACTATTATTTGCAAAGTCTGTCTGGAAAAAGTCAAGCTATTGTTAAAATAATGAGAACAGTTTGTGTCACATCAATGCCACCTGGCAACCAAGGAGGGTGGACCAGAATGAGCATGTGTGAACAATGACGACCCCACTGCCCTTGTCAGTGGGTGTGGTAGAAGCTGTTGAGTGAGCATGTGCACTGTGTGGCCATCGTACTAGAAATGGCTGAGCAAGTAGAGTGATAAATCTGCATCAAATTTTATGTGAACCTTGAAAATCCCTCTGCAGAGAGATGCTATATGATGAAATGGCCACAAACACACCCACTCATGCATCATGTCTTCTGCAGAGTTTTTTTTGCAAAACATCAAATCACCCAGGTGACTCAGCCCCCCCTAGAGCCCAGATTTGGTGCCCTATGATTTTTGCCTTTTCTCAAAACTAAAATCACCATTGAAATGGAAGAGATTTCAGACCATTGATGAGATTCAGGAAAATATGACAGGGCAGCTGATGGCAACTGGGAGAACTGTGTGAGGTCCCAAGGTGCCTACTTTGAAGGGGACTGAGGTGTCACTGTCCTGTGTACAATGTTTCTTGTATCTTCTTCAGTAAATGTCTCTATTTTTCACATTACATGGTTGGATACCATCTGGACAGACTTCAAACAGACATGGGAAGATTATTCTGTTGTGTGCCCATGGAAATGGGTCTAGGTGTTTTCCAGAAAGATGTTCAAAAAATGTTTCAGTAAAATATCAAGAACAGGGATCATGACAGTCCTCTGTTTTGTCTTCTTATGAAATGAACAAATATTGCAAATGACAGCCACCAATCCCTACCTCCCCTTTCTCCTCGAGGACCAGCCAGGTGCTGACTACCCCTACATCACCCTTAGTACTTGCCAGTGACTTTGAAGGATAGTTTTTATCACAGACTTATGCGTGGAGAGTGGTCAGATGCCATTCTAAGAGTCAGCATTGCTGTTTCACAAAAATGGTATTTCTGATCCTAAAAAAAGAAAGAGATGGAGGTGCTGGTGTCAGGGACTCAATAAAGAGCCACCTGTTTTCTCACCAACAGGACACCAGTTGCTGAACCTCCCTTTGCGGCCACACTCTTGGGGACAGATGATGGCTGCAGGCTACACAGCAGAGGAACGACACTGTGAATCCTCTGTAGACACACAATCTGGGACTATACTGTTGCTGTTAATAAACTCTCATTCTTTTTGTCATGATAAATACATCTCTTGCTGTTTAAGTGGCAAGTAACTGAGACTGTTGCTTCTATTTGAGTCAAATCCACAAGTGAACCAGAGTGGTCAAATACTCAGATGGGTTCATCATTTCTTGGTAGTCAGATCCTGCATGATAAATTGGCCTGAATTCTGTAGATGGTGTGGAAAGCACCCCCGAGAGTGCACTGAGCGAGGCCTCTTCCCTGTAGGAAGCTAATGAAGTGGGATGATGAAGTTCACAGAGACACCAAGTTGCTGCGCATCTCTGCAACCACAACGAGAACAGAAAGCTGATACCAACCTATGCAAAGGAAGGGAATTCAGCACTAGGCTTCGTTCTGAATGGAAACAAATGCAACCTAAATGGCAATGCCAAACACACATTATTGTAGCAGTAGACTGGAGGGGTCCCTGAAAAGCTGAAACATGAACCCCCCTGAGCACAAACTGTGTTCAGTGGTAGGAGCTCTTGGGCTCCAGAATGGGGCAGATAGCAGTTTTTGCTTTGTTTTGTTTTTTGGGCACCCTGCACCTAAGCACTTTTTGTTTTGGAGTCTCTCCCATCTATTCTATATGTAGAGGTATGGCCCGTGTTGCCTTATGGAAGACATGGAGGCAGAGCCTGCCTTTTCAGTTCCAGGCAGGAAAGGCATAAGGGTGTGGTCTACAACAGGGTGACTGGAAACCTCCTTTCTGGCACCCTGATGTGTTATGAGGTCCCTACAGACAAAACACTTGTTCTAATTCACTCCAGGTGATGGTGGGAGAGGCCATGCCCCAGCAGCAGTGACGGTGTCCTGTACATGACCCCAGGGGTACTTCCACTCTGTGGCTGTTAATGTCATGTAGGACCCTGTCCAGTTACCAAACCAACTCCACCACTCGCTGATCCTGTGAATGCCCGATATTCTTTTGGTTAGGATCAGAGTCAAATTTATGTATTTTGCAACCACAAATATCCTAACTAGAACAGACTTATCCCAGGAAGTTGCAACTCACTTGAAAGTATGATCACACCCACTACCACACTGAGCACCGTGATGGATATCAGAAGACATCCAGGATCACACCAGTGACTGGTTATCAGAACAACTTATGGCAACACTTTCCATCTGTCTGAATCTCAGTTTCTCCACCTGAAAACCCAGGTTTAAAGTTTGGTCTGGCTGGTTTCTAAGATCTGTGAGTCTACCATCTTGTTTGATTTTCATAACTGAGTTTTATGTTGACGGATCAATAGAAGGAAGCCTCTCAACTCCGGGCTTGAATTTTTCCTTCCATTCCACGCTTCTCAGGGGGAAGAAAGTCAGTAGCACTTCTGGTGCTTGTGGAACAACTATGACAAAAGGTGAGAGCAAGAAAGCATATTGTGAAATCTACAAGGGAGCCCTGGATCGGCAATCGCCCAGTCTCTGCGTATACACTGCCATGAAATGAATTATGTCCCTCCCAAATGTACGTCCTACAGCCCACGCCCCACCCCCCGGCCGTATGACTGCATTGGAGGAAGAGTATTAAAGGAGGTGATGATTATATGAGGTCATAAGCATGGAGCTCTGATACTATAAAACTGGTACCCCTGAAGAGAAGTTGAAAAAAGGATCAGGGCTCTCTGCCCCCCCCCCCCCCCAGGATGTGAGAAGAAAGTGCGAAGGCAGGAACCAAGTCCTCACAAGAAACCAAATCCTGCTGGACCTTGATCTTGGACTTCCAGCCTCCAGAACTATGGGAAAATAAATTTCTCCTGTTTCAGTCACCCGGTGAGTGGTGTTTTGTTACGGTCACCCAAGCAGAGGAAGACAACACTGCAGGCATTCTCTGGAAATTGTTTGCAATATTAAGCAAGCTTTAAATAATTCATTGGCTTTCCCCATTTCCCTGTGAGGTCTTCTTGTCATCAGTATCCCAATGTATTTATATAATGTTCTGCATTTTGAGGTGGTTATGGTCATTTACTAATGACTGGAAGAGGTATGTTAGAGACTTGTGGTTGGGATAATAGCTCCAAGGGTGAAACAGGGATGGAAGCAAACACCGGCCATTTGGAGCATGGGTAAAGACAGAGAAATTGAGGGTTTTCCTCCAGGAACGAGATGCAGTAACTCAATTGAGACATTTCAAGTATCGCTGCATATCAATGTGCAATGCATTGTAGAAGCAGTTTTCTCAAACAGTTTTCTTCCCTAAAATGAGTTTCTAAAAAAGCATTGTTCTCTCCTGCCCTTTCTTCTACTTCCCGCCACTACAAAATACTTTTCTTAGCAAAGAACTGAGAACATGAGATGGAATTGAAAGTGCATTTGACTTAGAGCCAAACTGTGCATTCTTCAAACTCACTGATACTGTTAAGGAGAAAAAAATAAAATAAAACAACCATGTGCTTTGTTTTGTTTGTTTGTTTGTTTGTTTTTACTCATTGAAATGACTAAAATTTTTAAAGGGACCCAAAGCCCTGGCTGGTGAGACAGTGACGCCATCAGTGCGTTCTGAGACCACAGAGGGCGTGGCAAATGGGCTTAAAACTTTTGGAAAGCGACTTGACAATATGGATTCCCAGGACCTGCCAGAGGTTGAGCATGTCCTTTAAATGATTTCTCACGAGGTCGACTGGACCAGGGAAACCAGAGACATGAAGGAGCTTGCCCAAGATCACACACATGACAAGTCGGTGGTGACTCCTATATCCACAGCACATAGCACAGGACTTACCATACTGTGGGACCCTATTAAATGTGTGAATAAATGAATAAGTAAATGTAGGTGCTAAAGTACATTATTTCCCCCCTAGACATCTCTCCAGATTAGTTAAGAGGAGGGAACACTCACATGCACAATGATGTTCACTGGAGAGTTCACTCTAACTGTGAAGATACAATAGAATAATTCTCATTTCTCCAAAGTAGGAAAGTGATTTAATTAACTTTTCCTAGCCACTTGATGAGCCATTGGACACATGCTCACTAAATATATATTTGCCAACCCACGACTCTGTACCTGAAAATGCAAAGCCTGTTTTAGTTGAAACTTAAAGAGACTTTTCTCCAGTTAGGAGTAAGTTAGAAACCATAGCTTCACTTCATCTAACTGCTTTTTGGAATCCACTAACAGCAGACTTCACTGCTACAGAGATATTACGAGGTGAGGGAAGTGGTTGGCTTGGGATTCTAGAGTTGAGCAGATACCTCATAGTTGAGTTTCTGCTCTCCTTCCCATTAAAATAAGCTTGACCTGCGCTACACATTAATTTTCTTGATCCGTCAACTGAACCTGGACAATGACTCTCAAGTGTGGATTATATTCATTGATTTCATCTAAGACCAGTCAAGCATTTAACGCTCATGAAGCACTCCGTCTGATCAACACTCGAGTCCTGAAATCAGAGAACGGCGGGATAGCAGAGACCACCAGTCTGTCTGTTCCAACCACTGACGCCATGAGCAAACCCTGCCTTCATTGTGGGCAGCAGGCAGGAGAGAGAACCACGTGGAATCCACATTCAGACCAGCGCTTTCTCCTTTCAGTTGTGTTTATTAATGCCACAGAGAAGAAAAAAGAAAGGGCACCTTCTAATCTAATCTAGGATAACATCATGCAGAAGAAGGCCAAGCTCTGATGACACAAAATTCATGTTCCAGTCCTGAGGTTTTAGTAAGTTTTAAAATTGGCATTTGCTAAGGGTTTACATCGAGGTTCAGCTTCTTCCAGCACGTGAGATCAGAGAGTGGCTGAAGCCAGACCCCCACCTTCTATCCAGGAGCTAGCTCCTCAGGAGCGGACTTACACTCTGTTCTTGTGTGAATTCAGTTAGTTTGATCCTGTGCTTCTGGTTGCTTCCTCTAGAGAATACAATACCAGCAACTAGTAAAAATAGTTAAACATTGTTTATTTGGACTAAGACACCCAGAATTAGTTCAAAGTCTAATTTTTTTCTTTAAAATGGAAGTGTCTTTATTGTTTTCACTGATAATAAAGGCGATCACTGCGTATTTTATTATATAAATTTTAGTAAAAACACTCCATTATTCCATCCCTAAAATATAATCAGCATTAAACAGTTCAGTGTACATCCTTTTAAATATTTACCTGTTGCATAATATACTCCACATAGTTTATAAGAGGGTCTGCAAACTGCAGCCTGTGGTACCACCGCCTACTTCTGTAAACGAACAGCGTGTTGGGACATGGCCACATGTGTTTGTTGATGCACTGTCTGGGGCTGCTTTCACACCAAAACAGGACAGATGGCAGTTGTGACAGAAACCATATGGCTTGCAAAAACTAAAGTATTTACTTTCTAGTCCTTTACAGAAAAAGTATGCCAACTCCTTCTGCCTAACCTTTATTCTCTGCCAGTGTCACCTGAAGAATATCCTTTTGTTCCCCAATTTTCTAGCCTCCATTCTAGAAGGCTAACATATAAGAAATCCATTTGAATGTTCCAGCCAGCTAAGACAGTTTGTTTTACATGCTGAAAAGGCTCAAGAAGGAGGTAAACAATAGCAATGTGACTGAGCAGCTGCTGTAAGAAGTTCAAGGTTTTGGCTGCGAGAAACAACCCTCCGCCTCCGTCCTTCTGCCCAGTGCCCCACATGCCTGGTTGGGTTTCATGTGTGAAATGCCTCCTTAGTCTAAGGTAATGTGTTAGGTTTGGTCTCCCCTGTGCTGCGTTCTAATCAACAGATAAGCTGAGGTATCATAGGTATGTCAACCTACCCCCTTCTCATCTCTTGCGTCTCTGCTTAAATGCCACCCCTTCCAAGAAGCCTTCCTAGATCCTCCTATTCCAAGACAAGCCTCCCTTGACCCTTCAGTCTACGAATCAGCACCTACTGGTTTTAGTCACAGCATCTATCGAGATGTGTTAATCTCTACTCCCAGGATTTTGTGGGAGAATATTTAAAATACTTAAAGTAATCCTCAATATTAAACTGTTTCTAAACACTCAAAGGAAAACCTTAAATGGTTGCCCAAGTATTTCATGTCTGACCTCACCTGCTATTCCAGTATTGTGTTATTTCCCAACTTATAAACATGGGTAGAAAAAACAGCTATTATATTGTTTGTATTCGTGGACAAGTACAGTTTTTTTAAGCACTTTTATAAACCTAGACTAATTTTTTTTAAAATTTAAAAACATTTATTGATTTTCAAGAGAGAGGAAGGGAAGAAAAGGAGAAACATTGGTGGGAGAAAGGAGTATCGACTGGTTGCCTTCATATGTGCCCTGATCGAGAATTGAACCCACAACCTCTTTGTGAACAGGACAATGCTCCAGCCAACAAAGCCACACCAGTTAGGGCATATGTAGACTAATCTTATACTTAAGGAATTCTTGTAAATTTAGTCAACCTAGGGTTCCGCCAATCATTCTGAGTGGAAATAAGGAGGAAATGAAAGGATTCCACACAGGTGTGTCTCACCCAGGTAAGGTGTTGCCACGTTGTCGGCTACTGACCCCATCTGGTCCAGCTGCTCAACATTCTGATTTCTTAAGTCATACAAAACACGAAGGTGAAATAAACATTCGATCAAGGTCTGCCCTTGAATGCACAACTAAAAAATATTAGCCAAATGCCACACTGCCTTATTGAATTCTCCTCTTTAGGGAACATAAAAATTGATCAGAGCTTGAAAATTCAAAGGAAAGGGAGAAAGGTAATTTTCAGACTTTTCTTCCTGGCTGTCAGGTAGGTAATAACAACAACAGCCCTAACTCATGGGTGTATTTTATCACGTTTTCCTCCTGCTAAGCAAGAAGAGCAAATAATCACCTTTAAAGAAGGATTTTACAACAGGCCTGAGTGTGGATGAGAAGTTATTTGCATATTTTCTGGCACATGCATCAATAATTTCTGCAGTGTCCCCTCTGAAAGACATCCAGCCACCTCTGGGACAGCAGGGTGACCGAATTAAATGTTGACTCTGTGACAGGAACCGGGCTAGGGGTTCATACCATCTGTTCATACAGACCGGTCTCTCTAATCTTGCAATGGCCCTGGCAGGCATGTGCTGGAATCCCCACATTGTGGATGGAGAAAAGATTAGGAGAGGTTAACTGATTTACCACAGGTCTCAAAACACACAACAGACAGAGCCAGGACCTGAGCCCCATCACTTCTGGCCCCAAAGCACCTTGTTCTTTCCACTGAACAACATGCCTTGGAGAGCAATAACCTGAACTAGGGTTTGACAGCCTCGAACCTACTTTTAACTCCCTGGTATTCCATGAGACCCCTACTTCCACTCTTCCTGGAGGGGCTGCCCTTGCACATTTGCAGTTTACAAGGTGGGTGGGGAAGGAAAGGACTCATGAGCAAATTCCTTAAAAGCAGATGGAACCTCCTGGAGAAAAAGGTTCTGGACAGGGGTCAAGAAATAGAGTGCTGCCTAAGGGTCAGAAAGTGTACGAGCTGCAGATTCCATGAAAATCAACACAGAAGGTCATCAGTGAGAGTTTACTGGGCTCTGATTGTGTAAATACTCAAAATCCATCCCATCTCAGCATTAGAAAAGAAACACAGGCAGTAAAGAAGCCATCTCCCCTGAAAAAATTACACACTCAAAATAGCATTTAAGAATAATGCCAGAGACTGTAACGTTTGCTAATGTGATGTGTTTATACGGTGAATGTAACAGAGTTCCCATTAAAGACTGGCATAGTAAGATCCTACATGGGTAACAATCTGAAAATCCCCACGTTTTTCATTTCATGAAGTTAGACTTGATCTGGTACTGGGACAACAAGAGGGTTTGGTAAAGATGGAGAGAGAGAAAAATGGGATTCTGGAAAGGAGGAGTTGGAAAAACAGTAGGACAGAGGCTAAGGAAAACGGGGCCCCTTACATGGGTCAAAAAGTTTATGAAGGGGAAGGGACATTAGGGAGGAAGACAGCAGTGGCAGCTGGAAGGGGGTTGAAACTCAACTGTGGATGAGGTTGACTGTCCATCAAAGCGCTTAGTGGGTTCATTCTGTGGGTTAAGTAGCGCAGGGTGCTGTTACCCTTAGTGAGTCTGAACTCTGCATTAGGCACTACGCTAGGAGCTTGATATTGTTAACTCCTGCTCCGGCCCGGAATGATAGCTATGGCTGGTTTGATTTTTAAATTGAGGCAACTGAAACTCAAGCGAGGTTTAGAAGTCAGACCAAAGTTACACAGCTAATAAGTAGCAGAATAAGGATTCAAGCTAAGCTCTGCCAACTCTAAAGCCTATGCTTTTGTCATAACATGTTGCTTCCTCAACCTTCACAACTGCACAAGAGTGACACCGATCCAGTATGCGTGGGTGGGCTCTCGAGTGTCAGATGGAGGAAAGCTGGAGGAAGGCTTACCCATAGCATAAAAATAAGATGACTGCCTCTTCTTCCAGTTAACAAACAAACAAACAAACAAACGAATACACAAAGCCTAACCTGAGGCTAGAGTGGCATGGGGTTGATAAGAGCTAAACCAAGGCTTAGACAAGTTCAGTGGTTTGTTAAAGTGCACAAAACTATTAGGAGCTGGGCATAAGGTCAACACTACTGATCTGTCTGCAGAGGGTGAAGAAGAGACGGAGGGCGAGGCCGGGAAAACACTGCACAAGAGGACTCAGCAGGGCCTGCTGACTGGCTAGGAGTGAGCAGGTAAAAACGATGGTGACTCAAAGTTTCTGCTACAGTCTGAAGCTTGGGGGACCAGGAGAAGTGTGTTATACTTCACAAAAACAGGGAGGAGACCCTCAACTGAACAGAACAGAAAGGAAAATGTTTTGAGTTGTTTCAAAGAGAAGAATTGAAGCACTGAAGGTAAAATACTAGTGAGACATCAATGAGAAGAGAAAATAAACAAAGGCTATTGGATTTGGATATTGGGCCACTGGTTACCCTCAAGAGAGGGATTTGAAAGAAGTAGAGAGAAGGGAGTTTGAAATCGGTTAAGGGGTGAACCAAGAAGGTGGTGAGGCAGTGGAAACAGAGAACAAGGGTGTTCTGTTGCCATGTACACAAAGTAGAAAGAGAAAGTAAGCATGGCTTTAGAACACAAACGGTGTCAAAGAGTTCATTTCTTTCTAAAGGACAAAGGAACCTTAGGTATATTTTTTAGGTATTTTTTATTATGGTGCTGTTTAGTGTATGTCTTCCCACTGCCAAGAGGACACAAGTTCCATTCGTTAGGAAAACATATGCAACTGCAGAGACTGGAGATGTAAGTGACAGAGAGGCCATTGTCTCTTTTCCATGGATGTGGACACTACGACTAGAGAAGCACAGGGACAGGGACTCGCTTGAAATCACCGTTTGCAGGTAGTGAACCTGACCCTGGGGCTCTCAGTTTTCATACTATACTTCTTCCCTAGATGGAGAGCTGTTAGCCTTGGAAAGGAGGGGCTCAGCCTCCTCTGGAATGGAGAAGGAAGGAGAGACTAAATCAAAACAGAGATGCTGAGGATGTCAAGAGACAGAGAGGATGGAGGGAGAAAGGGAACCAAGAGGCTGCCGAACAAATGAAAACCAATGAGGATTCCTGACCGGGATGTGGTGGGGGGAAGCAGCTGCCCAGATGCTTCCACTGTAAGTCCTGTACAGACAAGTCCAGAGAGCACGGGGCTGGCTGGCTGTATGCTTTTGTTTTTTTAGTGCATGTCTCTTATGCCTTGTAAAATGCTTAAGTCACTGAGAAACATTCGTAGGTAAAGATGAAAGGATGTTAACGGGGCAGTGATGAATTTATATCGGGTTGTGGTATGACTTTATAGTCTCACCCTATGATGCAACGGTAACATAAAGTGGACATGTAAATGCTGCCTTGCACAGCCCACTTTCCCTGCACTACGATTCCCGTGGTGGACAAGCACATTCCCCAAACCAAGCGTGAAATGCCATCATCCTTGGCTTCGAGGAAAAGGTCTCTGTCCTCCACATGTGTTAGATACAATGCCTCAAGGTGCAAAGTGTGTGAAATGAGCTTTGGGAATGGAACATCTTAAAACCATTCCTCTGAACAATGGCACGTGGCAGTCTTCATCCGTCCTTCATTCCTCAAGTGGAATTAAACATCAGTGATACAAGAAAACCATACGACTGAGAAGGAAATGAACTTGCAGCTGGCTCTCCTCCCTCCTTACTTCTTCCCCACTCTCTTTTTTCCTTCTTGCCATTCTCCTTTTCCCATGAATGAGCAAAAACCAAAGTCAGGTCCCTGGAGAGAGGCCATCCCTGGTTTTACCACATTTAATTTCATTCTGAGTAGATTAGAATTTTCCTTAGATGTTTCTTTCCTTTGATCCTTGTCTCCCTTTGCTATTTTCACGTTATTGCTCATTTATTAAGTTCAGGCGCGTCAAATGTTTTATGAAGTGGTGGGGATATGCGTTGAGATGAAGAGACCACAGTCTTTACCCAACTGAGGTTTGCAGACCAATGAGGGAGACAGACTTGAACAGTGGTGGTGAGAAGGAAGGAGAATGGCCACAGCCCATGCGTCAGGACAGGGGCCAGGCAGCAGCAGAGTGTGGCGATGAAGAGAAAGGTCTCAACGTCGTAAGTATGGGCTTTGGAGCAAAACAGTCCCAAGCTCAAGTCCTGGCTCAACAGCTATAAAAACTTGGGCAGGTAACTTAACCCCGTTAAGCCTTGGCTTCATGCTCTGTAGAAACAGGGATAACACCCATCTCTTCCCGCTGCTGCGAGCACCAGGTGACATTAACGCAGGTAGAGTGCTCAGCCCAGGGAGAGCAGCCAATAAACATTGTGAAAGAGCCCGCTGCCTGGGAGGTCGGGGAGGCTGCTTGGAGGTGATGCTTGAATGAGGTTTTGAAGCATAAGTGCACAAATCACGGGACGCAAAGGACTGAGGAAGGGGCTTTAGGAACATTCACTCCAGAACATGCGACTTCACACACTGAATTTAGAGGACAGAGAACCACGGGGCCAGACATGGGAGTGGGTGAGTACAACTGGATCAGAAGCCTGCACAGGGGGGCGCGGCAGGGGTGAGGCTACAGAGGGCGGAGGTCCTGGTGTGCCATGGGAAGGCTCATGCTTTCCCGTGCTCTGTGAGCAGCCATTGAAGGCTGTCTGTGCTAATGTCCAGGCATCACAACAGGACGCCTCGAAAAAGGACACGGCCCTGCTGATCCTCTTCCCCACCGTCTGCAAGGTCTGTGGCACTCAGCTTCTTTCCTGCCATACACAGAACTCTCAACAAGCTGACCAAGGTCTGAACACATTACAGTCTTTCAATTTTTATTGCCATGGACCAGCTGCTGCTCAAATTATTTCTCTCTCCGAAAGAGGGATTTATAGCCAGAGGTCTTTCTTTTCTTTCCTTTTTTCCCCCCCCAGAAGTAAAGATGGGGCCCCAGATACAGCAGGTGATATCTAAACACAAAGGTGGATAAAGAATCAAAAGGCGAGCTGATCGACCTGACTTAGCAGGGAGTGTGGGTCCCTGGCTTGTACAATCGGTAAGTCTGAAATCACGTGGGAGCAGCTGCTGTGCCCCACCATACACCCCACTGGGCTCAGTGGGGGCGCAGAAGCCGGACCGCGGGCCCTGCCTCCAGGCCTCCCGCTAGGGAGACAAGACAGAAAGTGAGGAGCGCTGGCCGACAGAGGACCTAAAACCACCCTGGCCACAAAATGAAGGTTGTTACTCAGACACGGGTTTGAAGAAGTCACTGTGAAGAGGAAGGAGATGTCTCGGGGCAGGAAACACCTGGAGGCCCTTGTGAAGAAGCTGACTGGAGGTGAGCAGAGATGGGTCGTTTTCAGCCTGTGATTTCTAGGCTTGACAATGTCATTCTTTACTGAAATTCCGCAACTACACATGGCAGTGAGAGCTGGCATGGATTTGTAAATTTTCCGTTTTTCCAAAGCAAGACCACTTTTAATTAAAAGTAGAAAAACATGTCCTCTACGAAGTGCCATGCTTCCCAAAAAGCACAACCACTGAGACATGCGTGATGAAGGGAAAATGAGCCCAGAATGATGTGCACCCTGCACTTCTCTGCTGCTGAGCAGTGGATTCCCGCACGTTCAGTGGTTTGTATCAACACCCATTTATTATCTCTGGTTCCTGGAGGTCAGAAATCCAGGTCCAGAATTGGGTTCACTGCCCAGGGTGAAGTCCAAGTTTTGGCTGGGTTGCCTCCTTTCATGGAACTCAGATCATGTTCAAACTCAGGTCATTGTGGGCAAAATTCAGGCCTTTGCACCTGTAGGGTTGAGGCTCCTGCACTCTCGCTGGCTGGGGCAACTCTCCAGCCCTCGAAGCCCCCTCAGTTCCTTTTCATGGTAACCCCTCCACGACCCTTTCAGGCTCTCAGTCTCTGCCTTCCTCAGTCTCTACTTCTACACCTGCTTTAAGGGTCAGGCCCACCTGAATTATCTCCCTTTTGATGAACTCGGAGCTAACCACTTATTAACCTGAATTACATCTCCAATTTCCCTTAGGTCACACAACATAGTATGACACAGTCACAGGGATACTATCTCATCATATTTACGTCCCACCCTCCACATGCTGCCCTGACAGGGAGAAAATCACGTAAGGTCGGCATGCCAGAGGGGAGAGGATCTTAGGGGCATCTTAGATTTTTCTCTGTATATTTCTTCCTAAGGAAGCAACAAACTTCTATCAAGATGTTATAGAGTATAGCTCTAAAAATTCTCACACACAGAACAATCGTCCCAGTTGGCGTATAACCCCCCCCCCTTTTTTTACATAAGTAAAACAAAAAGGACTGCCTGTTGGAGAGGATATAGCTGGAAAAGCCTTTTGAGACAGGAGCGGGCATGACTGAGCCGCTCTGTCTGCTACGGGGACTGGGGCCGAGGCGGGGTTTGAGATTAAAGAGATGAAATGCAGGAGGGAGGAAATTAGAAAAGAGATTCTGGAAGCACCAGGGGAGAAAGGCAGAGGAGGAGGGAAGCCCCAGTGTGGTTTGGAGGGATGAACGGACTTAGGAGGAAAGATGCAGCTGATGAAAATGTCACTGTTTGCCACAGAAGGTGCTCCTTGCTCTGGGTCCCCTACGGAATCTTCAGCAGAACCTACATCCCCCTCCAAGGCTCTCTGTGCTGTGCAAGCTCACCGGCAAAGCACGAAGGGGCGCTGAGTGCTGCATCAAAGATGGAGTGGGACAGAGAGAGAACGCACACAAAGGCTGCAACTGCACGCACACAGGTAAGTTGGAGAGAACAGAAGTGACATTGTCAATACTATTTGTGCTTTCGTTTTGAATATTCTGGGAAAACAAGAAATGGCAGAAAACCTGAAGCCCTTCTCCTCTAGGTGCTTTTCCATCTGCTCCCCAAAGATCTGGAAGAAAAAACCATCCAAAGACTAGGTAAGTGCAAGGGCTGTAGTGAACATAGAGGGCTAGATCCCTCTCGAGGAAGCAGTAAGGGATTCAGCTGAGAGCTATGCATTTGGGCACTGCAATTCTAGGTCTGGACTCAAAGACAGGGGAACGAGAAAGTTCCTCTTTCACAGCTGCGTGAATATCCAACAGAGGGTTTTGCAAACACCTAGCTCCTCACTGAGGTCATCACAGTCAACTCAGTGAGTCGGAAAACACAGGGACTTGTGGAGGTTAGTGGACCTGCCTGGGGCTAGTGCACATGATGGGGCAAAGCTGAGAACAGAAACCGCTCGAGCCTACGCCCCAGGCTTTTGCTCATGCTGAACAGCTCTCTCAAACCAGCAGCTTTAATCCTCCAGGCCACGGCAGCAGGATTATGGAACATTGTATCAGGGACGGGTGAACCATGATCTGAAAGGACACACTGGAGGCCACCTGACCTCAGGCTCACAACCTCTTGCCTTGATTTCCTGTTCTGAAAGCTGAAGTGCAGCGCTGAGGCTGGTCTTCACTGGGGTCAATGGGCGATGAGCTGGGGAAGAGGGGGTCACAAATTTCCTCAATTAGACACAGAATTACCTCACGACCCAGCAAGTCCACATCTAGAGATATACTCAAAAGAATGGAAAATGGGGTTCAAACGGGTATTTTACACAAATGTTCATGGCGGCCTTATGTGCAGTAACAAAAAAGGTGGGGTAATCCCAGGGCCCACTGGTGGATGAATGGATAAGCAAAATGTGGTATGTACACACAATGGAGGGTTTTAAAAAAGATTTTATTTAGTTATTTTAGAGATGGGGAAGGGAGGGAGAAAGAGAGGGAGAGAAACTTCGATGTGTGGTTGCCTCTCACACACCCCCTACTGGGGACCTGGCCTGCAACCCAGCCGTGCGCCCTGACTGGGAATGGAACTGATGACACTTTGGTTCGCAGGCCTGTGCTCAGTCCCCTGAGCCACACCAGCCAGGGCCACCCAATGGAGTATTATTCAGCCTTAAAAATGAATGAAACTCTGATATGCTACGACATGAATGAACAGTGAAGACGCTATGCTAAGTGAAATAAGCCGGACATGAAGGGGTAAATACTGTATGATTTCACTTCCGTGAAGTTCTGAGAGCAGTCAAATTTATAGAGGCGGCAAGCAGCATGCTGGGTGTCAGGGGTCAGAGGGGGGGCAGTAGGGAGTTGTTATTTAATAAGGTGCAGCGTTTCAGTTTGAGACGATGAAAAGTTTTAGAGATGGGCGGTGATGATGGCGAATTCACTCAATGCCACCAAACCGTATACTTGGAAATGGCTAAAACGGCAAACTGTACGCGAGGCACGCTGTATGCCATTATTTAGAGGAGATATAAAGACCCAATAGCTTACCCCCTCCGTGAACCTCCACTGGACTGCAGGCCTCTGAAGGCAGCGGCCATGTGATTGGCTTATTCTCCGCACCCCCAGTGTCCTGCATAATGCCTGGCACACAGGAAGTTCTCGACAACTATTTTTTAGATAAGCGGGAGCAACCCTGGCCCACTGGTGTGGAGTGACAGCACCTCGGTCTTCCTCTGTCTCGGGTGTTGCCTCTAAAAGACACTTTAGTCCACGTCCCGGCCGTCTGTGGACAGCCCTCTTCAGCTTAGGGTGGCCCTCGGCAGCTGGGCTTGGAGCAGCCCTGCCCAGCTCTCCCACGGCTCCGCCCTACCAACAATAAAAGGACAAGACTGGACAGTACAGACTCTGCATTATCGAAGGAACACAGAACGTGTTGCCCGGATTAAGAACTTGCCACAATAGTGTATGACAGGGCATCTCTTAATACTCAAGAATTTCAAAGCTATCCAGTGGAGCCCAGTTTTGCCTGGTTACCAGCTTCAACTAGGGGACTTGTTAAAAGCACATATTCTCAGGTATCATCCTCTTAATATCTCAGTAATTGGTCTAGGACAGGTGGCTCTGGGAACCTGAATGTTTGTTTGCTTGAGCTGCTGTGCAAATAAATTTGGAAACTTCTGCTCTAGGCATTTTATGAGTATGCCTTGCTACCCAGATTATAAGCTTCAGGAGGGCAAGAAATGTGTCCCCTGAGTTTTGTACAGCACTTATGGGGTCTAGGAGATGAGTTGGTGCTGAGCTGTGTGGTTAAAACCCAGTAAGTATAGACAGCAAGAGGCTCTTCCAGGGCCCCAGCTACCACTCCAGTGTCTCAGCCTGAAAGACCCAAATGCAGCGTTTCATTCTGATGCACCAAAATTTGGAAGCAGTATCAGCAAGAGTTGATTATTCCTTGAGGTCCACATCTGTTCTCTCAGACACTCGGAATTCAGCAGACTGACGAATAACACATTTCAAACCACAGGAGAGTCCGAGAGGCAAAAAGCTGCATGTTGTCAGGGCCCAGCAATGTGTGTTTAAACTAGAACAGCTGCAGCTATAAAGTATCGGTGTTACTTTAAACAATAACAATGTCAGTGATTTGAGTTATAAACAGTTCTTTCCCAGGCAACACAGGTTTTGAGCAACCCCATTTTATGACTAGGAGGAGTCGGTGATTCTTTTTTTTTGATACTCCACTGCAAAATTTTGTCCATATTATCTTAGAATGAAGTCTAAATTCTCCCAGCAGCAACACGTTATTTGTGCTTCAAATAGTTCTCTGCCCAGTGTCCCTTTTACAATGTGGAGGCGTTAATTTATAATTCACTGATGCTCCAGTGTGAACTGGATCAGCATCTCCTAACGTCAGACAGAACTCCAGCTTGAGGAGGTCTTTAATTAAACACTTCCGGGAAATGGTAAAAACAATGCCTTCTCTCTGAGAGCCCAAAACACACCCCCACAGTGGTCTGCAGAGTGTGGCCACGGGACCGGTCACATAGGCATGACTTAGGAATTTGTTCAAGATGCAGATGATCGGGCCTCCCGAGTCAGAAACTCTGGGTGTGGTGCCCAGTGATCTGTGGTCGGGTCGGGCCGTCCTTGAGGGGAGCCCACTGCTCGCTAACATCTGAGAGCCACTGTATGGGTATATGGACGATGTGAGAAGGCTTTCAATGAAGCATGCTCGTCTGAAGCAGCATTATTCAAATGCATTTGCCTCCACTGCCCCTTTTCATGTAACCTCTGTCGACTTCCATGGGTGTGGTGGTTGATGAGATGCATATTAGAAGTCACCGCACCAGATGATGAAAAAGCAAAATACATTCATTGCACCATTGGTGACATCTAATGACAAGAACAAATATTTATTGCATTGCACTGGTGGCAGACCCCAGAAATACTATGGTAGAGCTAACAGACATAATCCCCTCCTGCCCAGGACACACAGTAGTAAGTAAGATGTACCAAGTAGTAAGACAGACAAACAGGGAACATGCAGAAAATGTTAGGTGTGCAGTGCACACAGTGTAGGAAGGTATGAAGGCGCATTGAAGGAACAGTGGACAATTCAACATTGCTTGGGTCGTGAGTTTGCTTCGTGAGCCGTTCTCATCCTTCTCTTGTCTTCACAGTTTTGGCCAAGGGGACTCAAGCCCCTGCCTCTAGCAGACAGAATCAGACTACTTCTCTCAGATGCACTTTTAGGAAGTCCCAAGTACAAGGGCTTTCGTTAGGTCAAGGTGACCAAGAAGGCTGGTGATATGGTTTGAATGTGTCTACCCCACTGCCATTCATATGTTACAATCCTAACCCCGCCAAAGTGACGGTATTAGTATGTGGGGCTTTCGGGGATACTTCAGTCAGGAGGCATGAAACCCTCATGAATGGACTTAGTGCCCCATGAAAGACACTCCACAGAGATCCCTTGTCCCTTCTGCCACGTGAGGACACAGTGAGAAGTCCCAGTCTGCACCCTGAAAGAAGGCCTTCTCCAGATGCTAAATCTGCCAGCACCTTGATCTTGGGCTTGCCAGTCTCTAGAACTGTGAGAAATAAATTTCTGTTGCTCATAGCTGCCCTCTCTGTGGCGTTGTGTTACAGCAGCCAGAACAGACTGAGGCTGCTGGCCTGTGAAGGGGCCCCTCCCACTCACACACAAGTCTGTTTTCTCTGGTGGCTCTTCCTCATCGGGTCTTCTGAACCTCCCAAGTCAGGCCTGCTGCCTGGAACGTAGCTGAGGTTCGGGACACTGGTGACAGGGAGTGATACTGCTGCTGCAGAGACGACCAGTCCTGCACTTGCACCTGAAGAGACCTGCGGCCAAGTCATACCACCCTGCGACAATGATCTCCTTTAAGGCAGGGAATGTTGTCTTTTAGGTTGAATGATATATTCCTCGACTATTGGACAGTCCTGACACACAGTAGGCACCTCAAATATTTCCTTTTTATAAGTTGGCAAACTGTCTATCAATCTCGTTTTGACTTGTGCATCAGCACCAGCAATGAGTGGGCTCACTGTCAGAAGAGTAAATGCTGAAATACACAAAAGCTGAGCTCCGAGAGAGGACAACGACCCAGCAGAACTCACTGCAACAGAGGAAAACTTCTCCATCTGTGTCGTCCCATGTGACAGCCAGCTGTCTCTGCCACACAGAGACTACGGGGAAATAATTTCAAGGACCCTCTATTACCTGCTCCTCTCCTATGATCCCCAGCCATCAAACATCAGAGTTAGAGACAAACTAATAGATCATTTCATTCAGTTGTCTGTCAGGTGTCCAGGCAGCCCATTCTAGAACATTCCCTGTGACAGGCAGGAGGTCTGCTCTCCGCATCACACTCTTCATTCCAGCTTTTCTCCGTTCCCTTCCCCTCAAGGCAGACTTCACTGCACTGTCTCTTAGAATCGGCCTGGATGACGGCACTAATCTGATCAACACTTGCACAGGAAGCAGAGTACCCACAGTCCTGTCACTCGATACTGTCCAGTCTCCACATGGCTCAGCTGCACACTGAACTAAGGACTTCAGTGCCCAGGTAGAAGGAATGACCACGGGAATGTCAGGCAGGGTGCTGGGGAGAGGCTTATCTAATCATTAGGGCTAGCCCTCAAGTTTCCTGGAACACCCATAAAAGGGGGTTAAAAAGGTCTGGATGGGCACCCAAAAGCATAGGGACCCTTTGTTAATAAGTCCTTCCACTGCCAGCCTCAGGAGAGATTCAGAACCTTTCTCGAAAGGCAGGAGGGAAGGAGAATACCAGATCCCTCTGTACAGAAACTCTTCAGTGGGGTGCTTGCCTTTGGTGAGGAGCTCTTGGCAGTGGCTTTGCCCTGCTGTGTTACGGCATCACTCTCTTTCCTGGCCACAACTCCTGTTCTGCTCTGGGGAGGGTTCCGTACTGCTGGTTAACTTCCTGCACATTTGAGTCTCGCCTCCCCATAGACTCCACACTTCTAGGAGAAGCAAGGGCCTCAGTCTACATATGTGAATCTCCTAAACACTGTGCCTGGTGAGCCCCTCACACAGTGAATGTACACCTGCTCAGTCTGGTCCGCAGGGCCCATGAAGCCATACATAGCTGGAGTCCCTGTCCTGGCTGTGTGTCCTTAGGCAAATCACTTCCCCTCTCTGAACTGTGCAGGTATCATCTAAAACAGGGTTCAACCAACTACTGTCTGTAGGCCAAATCCAGTTTGTGGTCTGGTTTTGTACAACTTAGGAGCTAAGAATTTTTTTTATACTTTTAAAGGCATTAAACAAAAAGAAGAAGAATCTGCAACTAAAACTATGTGTGGGCCTCAGAGCCTGAACATTTTATTGGCCCTTTACAGAAAAAGTTTGCCAACTTCTGCTGTGAAATGAAGACAATAAACTAGAGAATATATTTTTCTTTTTTCAAACTTCATCCTTTCCTCGCACTCAGATGGAACCGTCTCTGCATGCGGAGTCCAGGGAGTGAACGTGCAGCTCGAGTGCCTAGCTGCTGGGGCTGCGGCGGGGGCAGGAACTGATGAGCCCCTTTCCTGTGGGGCGAGCCCCCGCCCGGGCTCCCGTAGTGCCGTTTGAAAGCCTCAGACAAAATGATCAGTAGAGCTTTTTTTTTTTGGCCCTGACATTTGTTTTGGAGAGGCAATAAATCTTTGTGGTTAGGGCTTACGTTTGGGCGTCAGGAGTATTTAGGCTGAGTCCTAGTTTCATCTCTTATTACTTTTGGTGTTGATACATTACTTAACCTCTCCAAACCTCAATTATCAAAAAAAGAGAAATCACAATGGTAACCTAGTTTTAGGGTGGCGGCAAAGGTTAAATGAAATGACTCAGGAACAGCATTTAGCAGAAGGCCTGGAGACATGCTAAGAGATCAATCAGGGGGAGCTATCATTATTACTGTGAGAACATGCTCTTTGTCTGTCTCTCACACACGCCTGCCTCTTGGAAAAGCTTCAACAATACCATCCAAAGGTCAACAAGGGCCACGTCTCCATCGCCGTCATTGTAAAGTGCTTTATCACACTCCGGCCAGCGGACACTCATACATAGTAACCAGTCAATGCTGCCAGCAAAGGGCTCAGCATTCCTGAGCGGAGAAGTCCAGCAAAGACATGAACTGTTTTCCCTGAATCTCTCTCCAAAACCCTTCTTACCTAATCCCAAAGCCCTCCAGGTACCGTCTCGCGTTGTAATAATAAAAATGCACACAAAACCACATATATAAATAAAATATTTGGCTGCTAATGAGAGGCAACCCAGCAGTTTTCTCTTCACTCCAGTGACAAGTTTATGTGCTCTACCATCGCAGTCGAAATATTTCTGCTATTTTCATGATTTTCTTGGCTTCTTTCCCAAGGAATTAGTCATTTCTACAGCACTGGGGAGCAGCTGAGAAATCGCAGACAAGACTGAATGATATGACAGAGCATTCTCTTCACCCACGCCGAAGCTCTCTCTGTGCATGAAATTAATTCGTTCCGGGGGAACGTGGCTTGCTGTGGTGGGGAAGGTGTAGGAGCCTACCTCCTCCAGCGCTCACTCCTGCTTCGTGGAAAGGGTTCAGTTGGCCTCGGTTCTTCTGAGTTTCCCAAATTCTAGGTGAAGAATCTGAACCTACCCAGGTCCTGTGGATATGCCTAAATGAAATTTGTGGTGTCATTGGGTTGACAGGAGGAAACAGTTGCTCTGGAGGACCAAGATCATGGCTAAGGAGAGAGACTCCTGTGATCAACATTTGAGTCTGAAAATTTGACCTAGAAGAGACTCTAGAGGTTATCTGAAACTCCTAATTTTGTAAGTGAGGAACCTGTAAACCCACAGGCTTTGGAGACACACACACACACACACACACACACACACACACTCTGCCTCTTGAGACAAACCACCTAACTTCTCAATGACCCAGCTCCTCTCCACAAACGTTAGCGTGCCCTCTTCACAGAGTTCTCAGGAGGATCAGAGGTGCAGTGGAGCACAGGGCTTGGTGTGTAGAGAAAGAGCGAATATACAAATGGGCAGACAATGGCCACTCCATATTAAATTGCAACTTGGACCCACAATCTGCAGCAACCTACTCGGGAAACCAGTCTCTTATTTACAATAAACAAATCAGAAAGCCAGCTGGCTATGCCAGATTTGCAGCGAGTCTGAATTGCTATTTCCAGTGACAATCCAGGAGGCTAAACAATAGCCTCTGTAATGATCAGCCCCAAATGGCCAGAACTTGGATGTTTAACTGACAGCTTCCCTAAATATGTCCCTGACTCTCACCAAGAACAAACCAGCGACAAGCAAATATGCTCTCTAACCAATCATGCTGATGCCCTGCTCCCAGTTAGCCTGCCCACAACCTCCCTAAGCCAACAGTCCCTGTTCAGGTTGTGCCTGGAGCTTCCCCCACCCCTGCCCCCATCTCACTATACAGCTCCCCTCCACTCTTCTGCCTGATGCTGAGTCTCAGCCCAAACACGAGTGGTAGTGGCAGCTGACTCTTGCTATAGCAAGCTCTGACTCAATGGCCTTTGCTCACTCCCCCTTGGGTAGCCTCCCTCCACAGTGCACACGGACCCTGCACTTTGCCTGCACACTCACACACACAATGTCATACAGTGAATACAGAACAGACACACCTCTTGAAAGCCAGTGATATAAATTTTCAATCCACTGGTAAAAGCTAGTTAAGAAGGGAAGTAATCACTATGGTATAAGTACTCAAGCTTGTTTTAGCCACCAAAAATTCTAAAAAGACTGTAACTTTGTACGGTATTTGATCTTTTAAGACCTTACCCAATGCTTCCCTCATTTTCTCATCAACTTTATGAAGAGGGCAGAGGCAGAGGAGCTGACTTCTCTATTAAATGTAGTAGGTATGAAGCCAAGGGCCCACAGTACATTTAGGGGCCCACAAAACTTATTTAATTTTTTTTTAAATCAGAAGGAAAATAAACTTTCACATTGAAGAAAATAATTTGTATATACTAATAGCATATTTATTCTTAAATCTACAAAGTTGTAAAATTAATGTTAATAATTTTTGTGGAGGAGTAGACCACAAAGCAAAGCTGCATAGAGTCCCCTGAAATTACAGTGTGGTCCTCATCCGAGGAAATCATATTTGTCTTTCTGGTGGATGAGTGAAGCAGTAGCCACTATCACTTACCTACAGGCTTCCTGCCCACCCATAATGTCTCTTCTGTGTTCTGCTTATTCTCAAATGGTCTTGAACTTGTTTTCAATTCAACCCTTCTGTAGCTATCAGAGATGTTATGCTCAAAATACAGAAGACATCATTAACCAACCTGTTAAAGAATCATTTAGAAGCTTGGTTGGCACCTACTACTAGTAGGATCACAATCTGATCCTCATTTATAACCTTGCTTCACTCACTACTGCCACGCCTGAAATTCCCCATCCTCAGCCCAGGCGGACTATAGCACACCTGTCCCAGCGCTCCTCCACCTACCAGGAGCCTCTGCATTCTGCTTGGGTGCTGCTTCACACACCACACTCTCAATGAACTCCTCCCCAGGGTCCAATATGGGCTGTTCCCACATCTTACTCTTAAAGCACCACCAGACGTGAGTCGACAGTAATTAGTTAGATATGCCTGTCTTCCACGGCACTTAGAATACAGCCTCCTTGAGGGCAGGAATCAGATCTTATCTACCGTTTTTGGAGTGCCAAAAATTGACATTTATTAGGTGACATGCCCAGAATGCAAATCTCACCAGCAGCAAAGTCGGGGCTAGAAGTTAACTCACCAGGCTCCTGGTTTTGTGTCCTAACTCAACGCACAGCATCTTTACAATAGCCAGCTGGACCAGGGAGGCAGGCGGATGCTCTGGGTGTCAAGCATTGAGGTACAACAATGCGGAGCTAGTGGATACTTAACAACAGGATTTCCCAGAGAAAACACAACAAAAACACCTCCCACCCCCATTTTATAGAGTTTGCCAACTGCTGTGATGTAGATAACCCCACCAGAGCCATTTTCAAGCTATCAACTATGAATATGACTTATTGAAACAGAGGTGGGAAATGACACACAGGCCACCCCAGTATGTATTATTATTTCCACCACCCAGATGCCATAGTCTAAATAACCTCAAGGTCATAAATAACCATGAAATGTAGTAAAATAAGAAGTGATGATTTTTTAGTACTTGTTACCTTCATTTTAATTGATTTATTCAACTGTACATATATACAAATTTTAATTTTCATAATTAAATGTGTTTAGTAACTGACTCAATTGGAAAAATTCCTGAAAACTTAGCCATCGGCTCTCACGATCCAGCACAAGCTGTCTCAGACAGCATAAAGCTTGCCTGCTTGTAGCTTACAGGATGCTGGGGAAAGAAACACCGTGACACGTGAGGGTTACAATCAGCAAGCACCCCAGGACAGGCACAAGCAGGCCTTCGCCGTACCTGTCCTGTGCTTCTCTACGATGTGCGTCCCTTTCACTGTCTGTGCTCAGGCCCCACCCGTCTCGCCAGACCACATGCTGTGCCCAGTGTAAGACCCTGTCTATTCCTCATCGCTGCATTTCTGGTGTCAGGACCTCAACAAGTGTTCGCTGAATGAGTAGATGGAGTAAATATGTGAGTGTCTTGTTGCCATGCTTTCACTTATATTCCACAAGAGACATGTCAAGTGACAAAGGGTTTGAAACAGGAACCAGAAGAGGGTGAGTTTCCACTCAGGTGATGTAATGTTGCTGATGTGGGAGAAATGCCTGAGAACGCACGTGGCAGATGTGTGCTGCGACTGCGAGGCTGCCGGTGGGGCCAGCTGCCACACCTTTTCTAACAGTCCCCACAGAGCACTAGCCATTAACTAGGAGTTGAAAGGCAACATGGCCAATGACCTAATAAGCTGATACAGAACTATTGCACAAAGCACCACCTCATTCTTATTCACAATCTAAGAAAGTATCAACAAGAGAGAACATCATAAACTTGGCTATTTTTTGCCCTGTGCAATTTCAGAACTATGGTAATAGTGGTGAGGGTATATTTAGTGCTGTTATCTGTCAGGCGCTGTTCATCAATTCAGTCCTACATCAACTCTCTGATGTGTGGATTGCTCTTGTCATGAGGAAACCGAGGCACAAGGACATTACATAACTTGCCCAGGGACACACAGTTAGAAAGCAATGGCAGTCTGCCTCCAGAGTCTCTGGTCTTAATCCTTATGCTACCCTCAGGTGACAAAAACAATGTCCAGAATGTCCCTGGAGCATTATTCCTCTAGAGTTAGTCTGAGCTGTCACAGCAAGAGTTTTACTCTTTGTAGGAGATCTCTGGGGTAGGCATCCCATCTCTCGAGGTGATAAGAATCAGCTTAGTTTGGGGACATATGGACATCTTTCCTAATCAATGGCACAAGGATCAGGAATTCCTACCACTTGACCATCTTGGGGCAAGCCCTTTAAGGCATCATTTCAAATGCAGATATGTCCTGTGGGAGGAAGAATCTGCTAAGCCTCTCTTTGCTTGCTCAGTTGAGATAACCAACAGAAGGGCCTAGGAAATAAGACACAGGGAAGCTAATCTTCAAAGCAGCTTGGGGAGAGAAAACTTCAGAAATGTGAAGTTTTCCAATATTTGAGTGTTTGTGCACATGTACCTATGGCAGAGTGATGGGAGGAAATGTAAAAGTATTGTGACAGGTTTAGTCCAGGTACGGATCTTACTACCTTCTAGATAAGAATGTTATCTCTTTTCTTCTTCCATGCCCATTACAAAGTCAAATCAACACCAGGTATGCACGAGGGATGAGACTTTTATAGACTGTATGAATAACTGACTTTTAGGAGACTGACATAAGGACCTTCAGGTTTCAATATTTTCTATTTCAAAATAATATCTGTATTAGCTTTTTCACTTCCTGAAGTGTTTAAGACATTACTTAAAATACAAATAAGTTCTCATTATTCCTTTCCAGTTGCTAAAAATTATAGGTTACTACAATCACAGAAGTTTAGCAAGAGTGGGAGTAAGGAAAATTTAGAAGTTAAACTTATTTTGTTAAGAAAAATTAGAGCTTTTCTGAAGAAGTTGGAGGAACCAATCTAATTAACCGACCCGAGCTCCCAGCTGTATTTTGATGCAGCCCACGTGTGGGTTCTGGCACAACAGGTCTTCAGGCTGCCAGATCCAAAATCAATTTGTAGGAGAAACAGCAATCAGTCATTAATTGATTTCTGATGCCATTCAGCTTTAAATTCAAGGATACCCCCCGGACTTTGCAAATACAAAAACAATCCGTGATTGGGCATATTGGATAGCAAGCTGATTGCTGTCCACATCGGATTACTGGGTTTGCCAAAGACTGCCATTTGCTTGGCACCTGGTCATTGAATGCTTCTGCCTTCCATATTTAATGCCATGATTGTATTTTTGTTAATGAGCAAGGGTTCGTGGCACAAACAGAGGTGCAAGGAAATGTCAGGGGGCCTTTTCAAAGAGCAAACAGTTCCTGTATTCACATCTTGAATTTCTCAATAGCCACCTCACCCTTCTATCACACGATTGTTTCTCATGGTAATTCAGAATCACAGACTGGTGGTGCTGTCAACCAAGAAAATAAATAAATTCACTGCAAAATTTCAATATGACTTCTCTGCAGACTCAGAATGTGAAATCCAACTTGCACAGCTCTTCTGCTAGACAATCCATCGGTATCCACTGATCCTGAAATGCATGAGTTCATACCCACTGAGCCTTAGAATCTCTCTCCCTTCTCCCTCCCTCTCATAAGAGGAAGAGTTGGAATGGAAGGGGTTGAGCACAAGAACTGGAGTTAAAGGAATCTTTGCTGTCAGAGATATCAAAGCTGATGAGGTCAGTTCAGAATGTGAATGGGCGATGGGGAACTAACGTCCTCCGCCATCTTGTATATTTTGCTTCGTGCCAAAGTCAATAATCATTTCTACCTCAGAATGCCCATTCTCCTAAATAAGGAACATGTTCTTGGGATTGTTTTTGGTGAACTCTTTTTCTCATTGAAAATGCATTTTCTTTCCAGCATCTCAGAAAGTTATTTAGACACCGTACTTGATGCCAAACTATAATTCTGCTTTTATAAAGCAATGTCATGCTTCAACATTAATTCTTCATCTTCTAAGACAGAACTAGCAAGGAATATTTTATCTTCTGCTGGGCCCTGTTAGTCCTTCAACACAGCTCAGAGGGACAATATATCATACCTGGAGGCCCTCTGGCTATTATATAACCTACCATGCATAACTTGAATTAGCAAGGAAATGACATATTTATATAGCAATTAAAAATATGTTTAGCATTCCCTGAGGTGCCACCCCTCCCAATTACTAAAGCTAGAAGCACATTAATCTTCTGGCAGGGTGGAGTCCAATGGAGACAGCAGTTGTTTCTGTATCCAGTGTTTAATAAGGAACACAGAGATGGAATCAGAATTTCCACAACCTTGACATGTCGCCACCCACTGATTAGACTTACATGACATGCTCTTTTTTTTTAAACACCATCACTTGGAGTTGTCATACCCCCAATGCATGAGGCTCACGTGCTTTCCCACTTACACAATAAGACCATTCACTACTGAGCAGGAACAAGGGGAAAGGGAGAGGCAAGCTCACTGTCAAAGTCCTGCTTGAGTTGAAAGTATACGACAGACAGTTCTCCATGACTATAAGATCCCAGAATCTGTTAGACATTCTGGAATGTTCATTCCTGATTGGTTATACATAGCATTCTTTGAACTTGTAACTGCTATGTACTTTTCCAGACCAACATAACAAAACAAGAAACAACAGCCCTGACTGGTGTGGCTCAGTTGGTTGGGCATCATCCCGCAAAGCAAAAGATCGCTGGTTCTATTCCTGGTCAGGGCACGCGCCCACATTGAGGGCCCAGTACCCAGTTGGGGTGGGTGTAAGAGGCAACCACTTGGTGTTTCTCTCACACATTGATGTTTCTTTCTCCCTTCCTTCCCCTCTCTCTAAAAATAAATAAAATCTTAATTAAAAAACAAACAAACAAAGAAAGGGATGACCAGGGATAAACACATACATTTAAATTGGTCGACCATTCTGAAGTACTTTTGGGGAGTACTAAATTTTTTTAAATACAGGGAAGGCCTGAGATGTTTTGGCCGATCCCAAAGTAATGTCCACCCAACACACAGCGCCCCTCCCCCCGCTGTCTGGAGAACCCTAGGTTATAGGCAGTGAAGGCATCTTCAGCAGCTCGTCATCAGCAACACAGCACCGGCACTGGGTCAGCTTTGTGTTTCAGAACACATTTCCACATTCTTCATTTCATTTAGGCACACGACAACATTGTAAGGGGTTACAATGACCCCTCATTTACAGATGTGACCCTTAATTTCCTGAACTTCATCTGACCTTTTAAATAACGCACACTTAGAAAGTTGTAATCAAACTCAGATATTTAGACTAAAGTCCACCAATATGATAATGTGGATGATGATTATGCAATTGGTCATGTGTATTGTATTTTTACTATGTGCTGTGTAACATCTCTATTCAACTTTTAAATACATTAACTCATTTAAATCCTCATCCCTTCAGGTTATGGATGGGGAAATCTAGACACAAGAAGACAGAGTGCTTTCCCTGAGTCACACAGTCAGAAGCCAGGAGCTAGCCCCCACCAGCCAGGCAGCAGAGCCCACCCTCTTTACCACCCACACACTACAGGGTCCCCCAGATGACAGATTTCTCATGGGGCCTTTAGTGCTTTAGGAATACTCAAGAATGTATAACCTGAGGAGGGTCAAGTTACTGTAGTATCACTAACACAGGTCAGAGAGCTCCGTGACCAATTTTATACCTAATGGAGTAAGAAACATTTTAGCCATTCTCACCTACTGGATTTAAGGATTCGGAGCTCACACTCTCAACTGAAATTAGCTGCATGCTCTTGGGCAAACCATTTATGCTCCCTAAATCTCCATTTTCCCTCATTCGATGAATGCAGGCAGCAAAGGAAAAGGCCTGGAAGTCAGTTTGGACAACGGTGTCAGATTGTACATGCAAACCACTCAGTGCAGTGCTTGGCAATCTCAGGTACTCAACACACGGGAACATCTGTAATTTTTAAGTTCAACAGGTCATTGAAACCCATCACTCCGATTCTTTGCTCAAGGTGTGCCTCTAACCAGGGAGACCCAGTCCACCTGCATTCCCAGCCGACTGGTCAAAGTCCTTCCTCTGTGCAGACCAGGTAAGACCTCACCACCCCTGGAGATGGTCTTCAGATGGCCGAGTGGGGCCCTTTCTCTCACTGATATTCTCACATGCTTCTGAACACCCTCCCAGATCCTGGCCCAAACATACTGTCAAAAGGAAACAGCAATAGTGATTGTTCAATTTACGTAGACTTTCCTCTCGGGTTTTAATCTTGACTTCAAAATGGCGCATCCCTCCGAGGAACCGTTACGTCACAGTCACCCCCTTCCCCACCCCACTCCTGCCAGTGTGTTCTCCCCTTTCCTAGGCTCCACACTCCCCACACTTGAGACTGATGTGGGGGGTAAGCAGAAAACGGATATGCAGGGAATCCCTGCTTCGAAGCCCCCACTGACCAAGAAGCTCCTGCAGACTCCCACTGCCTGTTGCCTAGACAGAAATTGAGACTTTAAATTGACCAAGAGGTCCAATCCCTTTATTTAACAGGTGCAGAACTGGAGCTAGAAAGGAGTGGTAATGTGCCAAGGGTCACGAGACAGGAAACTAACCATGGAGGAATTAGAACACTGTCCTCAAATTTCTGGGCAATTGCTTTTCCCACTGCACGTCACTGCCTGAATGCCGATCCCTGGTGACCCAGACTGTAGAGTGGGCTTCCAGTCCTCCAATAGGCTACACTTCTGGCTGGATTCCACATCCCCCCGCCCCCCCACGCACCCGAAAGCACTCTGCTGACCCTGGGTCCTGGTGCGCTTTCTCTCCCAGCCGCTCTGACCTGCCTCTCCTCTGCCTGGAGCCAAACCCCGACTCCCCTCCTCCCTCACCGGACAACCCCAGCTCCACCTCTGGGTCACTGGGTCTCAACACCTCCAGGCTTGTCTACTCCAGGCTGACTTGCTGTCCAGGCCAGGTCCCTTCTCTAGTTACCCGAGGCTTGAAGTGACGACTATGGTTTGTACGTCAACACAGCACAACTTGTCTTTATAGTCTTACATTAGAAACTTTATCCTGAAATCTAGAATTCCTACATTCTTCTCCCCAAAGTGCATCCAATGCCACTGACCATAAGAGACAAACAAAGACCATGGACAATTTTTCAAGAGGTGATGTTTTAAAAATTGCCTTTATTAAGCAATCCCTGTAAGAGTTCTCTGTAAATACAACTCTGAAGATTTCATTGCCTCTTGGCATTCAATTTTTTAAAAATATCTATTTGTGTAGCTACTAAACAAACATTTACTGTTCCATTGCACTGCCCAGAACAGCATCTGGCACCATAAGAAAAGCTTTATAAACAAGACAGATATGGTTCTTATTCTCAAAGAATTCCTATCCTAGTGGCAAAGGACAAATTCCCCAAGGAATTACACTAGAGTGTGAGAACAGTTGGGATGGGAAACCTCTATGATGATATAAAAGATATAGGAGGGACATCTACTTAGACTTAAGAAGTTAAGGAAGGCTTCCTGGAAGAACGGACTCCCATGCTAACAGCTAGTGGAAGAATAGGAGCAAAGGAAGTAAAGAGTCAAGCTGGCCAGTGTTCCCAGAAGACAGAACACGTGCTCAAAGGCTTGGGGGTAAGGAAGAGCATGGTCCCTTTGGGTACTGGAAGCATCTACTCCACTCCTTTTGGTCCCTCTTCTTTGCCCCTTTCTGAGGTCTCTGCAGGTGGACATATTTAACAGCATGTATGTGACCCAAATAACACAACCTCGGCACCAAATATGCACACACAGACAGGCATATAACTGTCTACACACGCGTGCTCCCAACGGCATGCACTCAAGAACAAGCACAAGAGACAGGAGGTTTGATCACAGTCCCATATCTTTCTGACACACAGAGTCTCTTGCTGCATTTGTACAGTTCTGGCATTTAAAGATACATTTTACTTTTTCATATGATCACCCCCAGTGCAAGCCAGTTACTGAATCTGGCGTCTGGTGCTTAATCCAATAAGCCATGATCTGTCCCAATACTGGAGAAGTAAACCAGGTGTTTCAGGCTTTGGGAGAAATGACATGGAAATTCCTAATGCGAAGGGATAATCAAAGGGCCATTTTGAGCACATCTGTGTTTTGCTTTATGGGCCCTGGGTTAACTTCACTTTAGACTCCAATGAAGTTTCCCTTTTCAAGGCAAGAGAAATGAGGTCGCCGAGAGGATCAGGGACTTGCCCACGCCCCACGCAGAGCAGAGATGGTGGTCTCAGGAATCCGGCCCCTCCTGTCTGTGCCCCTCTCTCCAAGTCCTGGCTCAGGTTTTGTGCTCGTATCGTATTGTAGTCCACCTTTCAGTCTTGCAGACTGCACGCCTCCCTTTTACAACGGCCTCAGTCCTCGGACCAGGTGTCACTCAGAATGTTTATTCTGTAACAATCCCTAACACCAATGAGCTTGGTCCTCACTAAGAATACAATCCATTATACTCAAGACAGCTGCTTGCCAAGAATGGAACACCTTAGTTTTAGTTACTGAAGGTCCTTATCAACTGGATTAAAATCTAATAGATGGTTTTTCCTCCTAAAATTGTACTATAACCTTTGAAAGTCCATAAGATTTCTTATGTGAATCATCAGTTCTGGCAACCTCAAATTAGAGGAAAGAAATTTGCTTTGCTGACTTGTTTCAGCGAACCGAATTTGGAAGGCTGACAAGCTAAATGCCAGTGTCAGTACATCCTCAACTGGATTTAGAAAATGCTATACTGCTCTGATTACGGTATTACAAATCAAACTGGTGTTCTTGGTTTTCATTACTTTTTTGCTTTAAATCCCAACTGCAGCTCTGAAAAACTACAATTTTTAGGTTCTGAGTAACAACCTATTGGCATTTGAGTCAAAATGAGATTGAAAACACTTAGTAAAATTTAGCCTTGATCTGCAAGTGAATCATGGCCCAAAAGTGATCCTTCCATTACTGCCTGCAACCTGGTCCTCAGCATTTTCTTGGTTCTTAGGTTTGTATACCTTGAGAGGTTTTTAAACTGTGTTTCTGACGTATAGCAACACAAGTGAGCTCCCGCGAGGCTCTGAAGGCTGCAGAGCCATTTTGCCAGTTTCTTTTGGCAGAGGCAAGGTGAGGACAGAGAAGGGCGTGGATGTGTGCCAGATGAACACCTAAGGAGCTCGGATTCCAATACCTGCAGAGGAGCGCTGGGCGGCTGAAGAGCATAGGTTCTGGAATCTGGGCTTGACTCCTGCCTGCACTACTATTTACTCACGAACTTTAACATCGCTGAGCTTTCTGCTTAGCAGTTGTGCAGCAAGGACAAAAAAGGTGGACACTTAAATGAGTTGTGAGAGCTAAAGGAGACAGCGTGAAAACAATGTTGACGACCTCTTGTTATGCTACATTACCGATGAGAAAACCGAGGCATGGAGGATTCCGGTGACTTAGCCAAGGGCACAGAGGCTTCGAAGGGGGAGCTGGGATCTGCTCCTGAGCAGACTGACTCTGGAGCCACAATCAAAACGGTTAACTGTACATTCTTGCTGTTCGGCACCGAACTCTTCACAGATCCCCTTCATTCGCAAAATGCTGTGACTCTCCGACTTCTCTAACAAAGCGTGCCTTTGGACACAGGCACTGGCGACTTCACCAGCTGCGACATATAGCAGTACAGTATGGTAAAAATACGCTGTGATCATAAATATATGAGTTATATATATATATAATATATATATAAAATATATATGAAATATATATATAATATATATAATATATATAATATATATAAAATATATATAATATATATATAATATATATATAAATATATATAATATATATAATATATATATATAATATATATAAATATATATAATATATATATATATATACATGCATGCATATATACATGCATGCAAGAAGGTATGCACCAGTCTGAGCAAGGTCCTACACTCGTATTGGAACCTGATGCTTATGGGTGAGTTGTGATAAAACATTTGTGCCACACCCCAGTGCCCAGCCCCACAAACTCCCACCCCAGGGTAGAGATGGGTAGAGTGGAAGCTGAAGACAAACTTTATTTTCCTTGCCCCACACATGAAAAATGAGACTCCATCTTGACCAGGTGACTCAACTTTCCCTTTATCCTTGCCTTCTGTGTGTGTGTGTGTGTGTGTGTGTGTGTGTGTGTTTCTTTTCAGAGCCACTTAGTGAGGAGGTGTACACAAGCCAACTCTGCTTTGCAGCTTTTCTGTGCAGACCCTCGGACCTGCTGCCAAGCTGCAGGCAATTTGCAAGCCTGACTCCCCTGGCCTCCTCCCCGCAGCCACCCGCCTTTTCAGGTATCTCCCACTCAATTCTTCCCGAGATGTCTGGGTCTGTGATTTTTCGATTGCCATGATTTTTCAGCTGATGTCATGGGAGAGGAAGCAGAGAGACTGCAGAATGCTATTATTTACTCTCAATGTATTCTGTTACCTAAGCTACTTAAAACGCTATCTCCAACTGCAGCGACACCGAAGCTCCCGCAGTGACTCCGGAAAAGCATACTGCTTAACTTCCCTTTGCTTTGCCCTCAGGTACTTCCTTAAAATTTAAGATGGGAACAAAAACCAAAACCTGTCTATAAACAATTCCAGGCTGTACTACAAACTTTCTTCATAATAATTAATCCCTTTGTTTCACACAAAAATCTTCGGAGATTAGCATTACTATTGTCATTTTACCATTGAGGAAACTGAAGTTCAGAGAAGTTGAGAAATTTTTAAAACATTTACACGGCTATGGAAAAACTGAATGAGTGTTGAACCCACATCAATCTTAACCTCTAGGCCATATTCCAAAAGTCTGCTCCTTGGGTATCACCACTACTAAACACATTTAAAAAAAAAATAAACCTTCTAGTCTTAAAAATCATAGTGCTTCATAGAAGTTGCTTGGTAAGACTTTTCTTTGAAAGAATGACTGAATGGCTGAAAAGCACACTTTTCCAGCTGTTGTTAATACAGCCTGGTCAACCTCTTCTGCTGTAGGCTGAAAGAAGGCTGTGTCACATTTTTTAGAAACTATTGATTTGAGAGAGAGAGAAAGGGAAGAGAGGGAGGGGTGGGGAGGGAGAAAGAGGTGGGGGGAGACTGGGGGAGGGGAGAGGGAGAGAGAGAGAGATCGCCTCGTTGTTCCTTCTTTTTATACATTCATGGGTTGACTCTTGTATATGCCCTGACCAGGGATGAATCAGGGATCAAACCTCGCTGATGCTCCCACCAACTCAACTACCTGGCTAAAGCCATGTAATATTTTTTTAGTAAGAAAAATAAATATAAAATACAAAGTATGCACTGATCAGTTTAGAGTTCTCTAAGATCCAGGTAAGCAGGATAGCACTTTTGATGTCTGGATTTGATGTCAGTGAAGTTTATGCAGTGTATCAACTTCTTTATTATCGCAGAAATTCTCTCGGAGACCCAGAGGGAACACAGAGGAGCCCACAGGGCCCTGGAAACACAGTCTAAAGGGGATGTGTGCCCTGGTGATTTCCATGGAGAATGGAAAATTAAAGGGAAGAGTTCACCACCCAGGAACCAAGAGCTTTAGCAACCATGAGGCCACAAATGTGGCGCTTGGAATGGGCTCCAGACCTGGGAGAGCCCTGCCTTCAGAGCCCTTTGCATTTGTTCAGACACAGGGGAGCAACGTTAAACACGTACAGTACATCTCAAACAAGCTCTTGCAGTGGGCTTTCTGTCAGTCACACTCAGACTGTGCCTTTTTCTTTAACCTAAGAGAATGTTCTCAACTATTCAGAAGAAACCGTCAAAGTAAAAAAATAATGTGTCATTCTGCATTGCTTTTTTCTCACCACCAGCACACTATCCAGCAGAAAACCCTGCCAACTCCACTTAAACACATCTCTCCCCCTACACTGCCGTCGCCCTGGCCCACATCACGGGCGCCTCCCTCCTGGACTACTGTCACAGCCTCCTGCTTCATCCGCTTCTTTCCTGCCCTCCTGTTGCTCGTGCTCATCACCGCAGCCTCAGCCAGGCTTGTAAATAAAAGCCTGGTCACTTCTCTCCTGTTTAAGAAGTGGCTTCCTTTGTCACTAGGGGAAAAAGTTCAGAGCTTGTTTTGATTTCCAAGATTTGGCCCCTGCTCACTCTCTGATCTGGTCCCTATGGTTGTATCTGAGATCACACTGCTTCAGCCACACAAAAGGACACTCTTTTCGGCTTCTCATATATGCTACCCACACTCCACCTCAGGGCCTTGGCACGTGCTGGTCCTTCTGATGTAACACTGCTTGCCCAGACATCTGCACGCACAACTCCTCCACTTCTTCAGGTCTTTGCTCAAAGTCACCCAAATAAGGCTTTTCCCGAACTATCTATACTTTTAACTCCATCCCTCCAATGAGAGTGTCTAACCTGCATTTATGATTTATTTTTCCTTCTTAGAAATTACCAGTATCTAAAGTTCTGTGCATTTGTTTTTATCTTGCTTAATGTTAGATTCTTCATTGGAATGAAAACTCATTATTTAGGGCTGGTTTGGTGGGGACTTTCCTTTCCATCTTCAGAACTTAAAACAGTGCCTGGTATATTATAAGTACTCTTCACCATTAATTATTCAAATAATAACTGAATAAAACAATGTCTAGGTTTGTGGGCAGAGAAGTAGGAACAAATACTTAGCACAAAAGTGACAGTGACTTTATGGATAAAAAAATATGTGAATCATAAAATGGTAATTATCAGGTCTGGTGACATTACAGGTGATTTTATTTTTTAGGCTTGTCCATATTTCATCATGTATATATATGATAAAAGTTTTTAAATTACTTTACCACCTGTATAGAGGTTTAGTTTATAAACTTTTCCTACATACCACATCTCATTTTGTCCTCTGGGTGGTGCACTGAATAAGATTATATTCCCTCTTTACATGTGAGAAACTAAGGTAAAGAGAAAATGAACAGATTATTCCAGAGCTCACCGGTAGGAAGCGACAAAGATGGAAAAAACGAGATGGGATTGATTCTTTTGTTTGTGTAAAGTGATAGAAAAGTAAAAGAAAAAGTCATTCTTTTTTTAGAAAACAAAGGTAGGCTTCTATCAGGCTTTCTGCACAGTAGGAGCTTACTGATGGTAATGAGGTCAGAGGAGTCTGATTTATATATGCTGGGCATAAAACTGAGAAAAACCTTAAAAGGTGACAGAAACACGCATGACATGAAACTTACCACCCTAATCTCTCTGCGTGGACAGTCCGGTCGGGCTGAGCACGCTCACACCGTTGTGTGATTGTCACCGCCACCTCTCTCTGCGGCTCCCTTCATCACGCAGAACTGAAGCTCTGTTCCCAGGAAACACTAGCTCCCCGTTTCCTGTTTCCCCCACCACCACTGTTCTGCTTTCCTTCTTAAACTCGACCACGTGAGGTATCTTGTATAAAAGTAGCATCACACGTATTTGTCTTTTTGCAATCAACTTATTTCACTAGGTATATGATGTCTTCAAGGTTCATCCAGGTTACAGCATGTGCCAGAAGTTCCTCCCTTCGAAGGCTGAGTAATATCCCATCGTATACATGGATATGGACAGACAACATTTTGCTCATCTGTTTATCTGAGGATGGACACTTGGGCTCCTTCCACCTGTTGTCTATTGCGAATAATGCTACCATAGACACTCATATACAAGCATCTGCTGGAGTTCCGGCTTGCACTTCTTTGGGGTATATACACAGAGGTGAACTTGCTGAACCATATGGTAATTCAAACTAATTTTTATAACAAATGGGGGCACCTAAAACACATGATCGGTAGAGAACGGGCGCTTAAGCCCACACTTCACTTCCTTGGACACAAGAACACACCGATACACACCATTCCCATCCCAAAATGTATTTCTGGCTTTGTTTTCAGTGAGAATATCCACTCATGTATCCCATTGTCTCCTGAATACCTTCCATGCTGTAGATCAGGTGTCAAACTCATTTTCACCGGGGGCCACATCAGCCTTGAGGTTTCCTTCAAAGGGCTGAATGTAATTTTAGGACTGTATTAATGTAGCTACTCCTTAACAGTTAAGCAAGAGCTCAGTGCTGCTGTCAGGTAGAAACAAGGTGCCGAGCTGGATAAAACAAGGTGGAGGGCTGGATTTGGTCCTCGGGCCTTGTGTTTGCCACCTGTGCTCTAGACTCTGGGGATGGTGACTAAGATAGAAACAATGCTTACTTTCACAGAGCTTGCCATCACTTAGCTAAGACAGACACGTAGTGCAAACATCAGAAAAAATCATTACTGTGTAACTGTGAGGAAACCCAGTGGGTTGTGAGAACGCTGAACAGGCCCGCCTCCCAGGAGGCGGGGCCAAGGAGCCCTCTGCCAGAATCAGGATGTTTCAGAGTGTAGACAGGAATTAGGCACCCATTAAAATATCAAATTTGTTTTGCAGTGTAAACAACCAATTTGAGCCTCATTAGATTACTCTCTTCAAATTTCAGAACCATACTCCAAAGATTCAGAATAATGTTGGCAATATTCAGATGCTCATCAGATGAATTATTTAGACTAATTAGTTTAAAGTTTAATTAAATAGTAGGTATTAAGTTCGTTACACCTACAACACTGATTTATTTTTTTACAGCAGTAGTTTGAGATTTTATACATAACTATTTCCTTCTGTGATGTTTCATTTTCTATTTCAGTGGTGGAAAGGTATGTGTATCTTCCGGGAAACTGTCGGAGAGGCAAGCTCCGCCTCCTCATCCCTCCGCCCTTCCTTTCAGGGCTTCCTGCTCGCCTGCTGCCTGCTGCCCCGCCAACACCTGGTCAAGTTGAAACCAGGGATTCAAAGGCCACACATGCTCTACTTTCACCACCGTCTGACGACACGTGGGAATTATTTAAACATTAAAAAAATAAACTTCTATTTTTTTTAATTAAACTATCTCAACCAAGAGCACCTTGGGGCACCTTTGATGATAATTCCTCAGTAAATCAGAGAATGTAGTAGTAAGTTCAATAACCTCTTTTCTAAAAGTATTAATTTCTCCTACAAAGTATCATTGGAGGTAAAAATATGAAAAATACAAAAATATTCAATCAGAAACTGCCCAAAACAAATCTGACATAAACCATTTAATACAACTCCAGTCCCGTCAGCGGGACTCAGTTGCTCCGTTTGTGAAGGAGGGCCTGCCTGCCTGCCGTTCTGACCCCAACAGTGGCCACGCTGGAATCCAATAAGAGAAATCTAATTAATAAAAGATGAAATCAAACCTGCACATTACATGTACACAAATACAGACTTCCAGAGGCAGCTGGCCGCTCACCAAAGACTTATGTTCACCTTTCATATTTTGAACTTACTTCTTAGAAGCAGCTGCCCACATAAACAGCAGGACTCCGCCCTCTCCCACCAGTCATGGCCACGGGGCTGAACTCTTGCCAAAGGAATGGATGTGCGCGGAGGTGGAAGAGGCCAGGCCCACACACATGTCCCTCAAATTCTCTGTGTTCTCTTGCTCCTCTTTTGCTGGCTACATGTTGACACCCATGGCGATTTGGGGAGCCCGGTGCAAAAAACCTCCTATAGCCTGGGGTCTTGAAAGACTGACTGCAATCCACCACTGGATTCCAGCTGAGTGAGAAACAAACACTCTGTTAAGACAGTGATACAGGGTTTATCTGGTAGGGGTTCCAGATTTTGCCTCATGCAGTAAGGTCATAGATCTGATAACTATTACTGCATATGCAGGGGAAATCAGGAATATTTTAGACACAGATCTCGTATTTTTGTTATAAAATACTATAATCATTTTCAGTGTTCAAAAGAAGACTGGTCAGCTTACAACTAAAAAAAGTAAAAGGGGAATTAACTTTTAGAGTGAAAATATAGAAACAGCATTTTCCAAACTGAACTATGTAGAAAGTTGGATGGTCTACAGTCACTAAGTTGGAGAAATTCTGGGTTAAACAAATAATGAGGTCTCCGGACAGTATGAATATACAAGTACTCAGAGGCTCTTATAAGCCAATGCCTGCTGTAAGTCTCCAGGGAGTGAACAAGATGGGTGTGGGCTGAGTACTGTTTAAGCCTCTTCCCATTTGAACTCAAAATCTTCACTTCCCATAGCACTTCCGGGAATGAGCGTCGTATGGAACACACTTTGGAGAACGCTGACACAGTACTCCACGAGGCTGGAGATGACTATTACGAAAGAGTGGCCACCTGCTCTCACTCAGCGTTTCTGAGTCACTTCATAGAAGCCAGACTAGGGGACCGCAGGTATCATTACCAACGTTTTAAGAAGTGCTCCAAAAATATGAAGGATATTACTGGGGCAATGAGTGAAGTTTGAACATAGACTGTGGATTGGATAATACAATTATAGCAAATTTAAGTGTTTTGATGTTTATTTTACTATCCTTAGGTAAGAGAGTGTCATTTTTCTTAGAAAATGTATACTAAAGTACTTAGAAGCTGAAAGGCATAATATCTCTAATATACTCTCAAGAATTTTTTAAATAAAAGCATATATGGGGTGGAGAGACAGAGGGAGAAGAAGGGAGAGAGGAGGAGGGAGAAATTAAGAGGGACAGAGAGGAGAGGAGAAGAAAGGGGAGAATGATAAGTGAATAAGGTGAAATGTAAACAATTGGTTAATTATGGTTAAACACCTTTTGAACTTCAGCTGTGCTGGGTTTGTGCTGTTCTTGCAGGAGAATGACGACAAACTCAATGGCTGCTGATCAGGAAAACTATTCTGCCACCCAGTCAAGCTTGGCAGTAATTACCCCACCGAGTATTTTTGTGTTGCGCTGTAGTTGGTCGTTTGTTACCTTCTCCGTAGCTCTGAAGAGCCCCAAATGCCAGATCCTGCTTTGAAGGCAGGCATGGATGGACTTTCAAACAGACATCAGTGATGCAGTTTCTGGTAAGGAAGCCTCTTTGGGTCAAGAACACATTTTAGGGTAGGTTCTAAATGAACAATCTGAACACTGAGGACACAGATCTCACACTTGCATTTTGAACACTTTCCTCCTGCCTCCGGTATTTGTTCCCACTTTCTCTTGCATCACTGCTCTCTCTCTCTTTCCATATGGCCACAGTCATTGTCTATTTTCCCCGTAGTCACTGCCTCTCAAAAATAAAAATAAAATGCCCATTCCCGCCACACCTTCTCCTCCAGCTTCTATTCAATTTCTCTAGTTTCCTTTTCAGCAAAATGTCTTGCAAGAGACGAGAAGGTCTTGGTTTCTACTCCTTTATCAATGCAACACAGGCTGACTGGGCTTCCAACAGCCATCCCTCCATGACCAACAGCGGGCAGCATGCTGCTCCTGCCAGCCACAAGCATCACGAAAATCCCAATGAAAACACCCACAAATGGGTGACAGCACCTTTCGGTCTGAGTTAACAATAGCAACCCCCCTTCTATGCCTCATTTTACTGTGTAAATGGCTTTAAGATATCTGAAGGGGGAAGTATTCCAATTACAAGTGCTACCCATTTAATTTCATGTGCTGCTAAAATTCTGTGGAGATTAAACATTATCGTTATAGTCAGAGTCATGGCGATTTCTGGAAATTTAACTTTTGCTCACTGTGGCATTCTCTAAAATTAGGCCTAATTTCTTTTGGATAATAAATGCTTTCACAGAGATGGCAAGAATCCTGGTGAATTTCCAAAGTAAAATGTATAATAGGCTCTTGTTAAATTAATTCTTAAATGGAGTGAATTTTCTAAATATAGGCTAGCCTAGGACAGTCTTAATGCATTACTTACTTTTAAGTGATTAAAGATTGTTTCTACCAAATCAATAGAAGAAGATATACTAAAATCAGCACTGACAGAGGATAGATATTAAAAAAAAAATAAGAGATCAAGTTTTCTTTAAAGGTCCAGCAAAATTATTGGAGATTAAAGAAAAAGGAATAAAAAACTGGAAATATAATTGGATTGGCAAGTGTCTTCCTTTACAGATATCTTTTAGAGGAAATTATACCCTTCTCTAGTAAATTATCTAAAAGATATGAATACTAACACCAACGTAAATAAAACCGTCTCTAATATCTGGACAGCTAATTATGACTGTTTACTGTGTATTTAAATACCAAATACATTAAATGATCAAGAGTCTCAATTTCATCCCTGTGGGATGGTACAAATGGAAATGCAAACACTACATTTCTCTGCATTTAAAAAAATGCCAGCTTTATTAGGACTAGGACATCTCGGGCTGAAAATACAAGGGCAGAAGAGTGATACATGATTGAATTCTAGAAAGACAATAGAATAGGGAAATGCAAAACCCCCATTCAAAGCCCTTTAAGATCAAAAGAGATGCATTTAGAAGGAAGAAAGTAAAATTTAATATCCAATGGGTAGTAAACTGCAGGTATTCAGTACCCTGACAAAACGTGGAACACTGTTTTAAAAGCTTCAAAATATTTAATTCGTAGGAGGGAAAGTTAAGTCCCACAGTTCTAAGGTAACTATCTAAAATAACCTTGTTCCCTCAAAGCATGGATCTTTTCCTGGGTAAATTATCACTCTTGCCTTCAAGGAATCATATTTTGGCTGATGCGTAAACATTGTTGCCAAGAAATATATACACATAGTCTACAAATGAAGATTAATTGTGGTGATCCACATTGTTTTAATTTATGAGCAGCCCAAAGGGAGAAGGTGGTGAAATCTAAAAGCAATTAAATAGTATTCTATTGTATGTATGTACCACATATTCTTTATTTAATCATCTGTCAAAGAACACTTAGGTTGAGGGGCCATCAGTAAATGAGTGGATCAAAAACCTGTGGTACATTTACACAATGGAACACTATGCAGCAGAAAGAAAGAGCTCCTACCCTCTGTGACAGCATGCATGGAACTGGAGAGCATTATGCTAAGTGTAATAAGCCAGGCGGTGAGGGACAAATA
>PVIA01001398.1:177395-284594 GCA_004024845.1 Tonatia bakeri
AAGGACACATGGACAAAACCAAGTGTGTGGGGGGGGGTGGAAGCAGGGGAGGGAGGTGGGAGTGGCTGGGGGCGGAATGGTGGAGGGTAAATGCAGACAACTGTGCTTAAACAACAATAAATTTTAGAAAAAGAACACAGGTTGTTTCTATGTCTTGGCTTTTGTGAATAATGCTGCAATGAACACAAGGGTACATGTATATTTATGAACAATTGTTTTCAAATTTTGGGGTCTTTAGAAGAGGGGTTGCTGGGTCATATGGTAACTCTAGTCCTAATTTTTTGAGGAACCTCCATACTGTTTTCCATAGTGGCTGTACCAACTTATTGGTACATTCCCATCAAGAAATTTAATACAACAAATGAATGAGTGAATGAATGATGAATTAATGAATGAATACAATTGAAGATCACTTCTTGGGGAAGGTAAATAAAATGAGCCTGGTTGAAGGGAGCTGAGAGATTAGAGGTGAGAACAAAAGGAAAAGCTACTCATTGTTGATACTTCAACCATCTCTGCTTATTGCATCACATATCTGTTGAAAGGTGTGCCAAAGTAAATCAAGCAATTAAAATAATAGAGTAACACAGTAGGAAGACACTACGAAACAAATCCCATTATGCTATACCTGTTGAACAGTCTTCAGTGATACATTTCCTACATTTGACTACAGTCTTTAATTTTGCTCTTTCCTATTAGAATTTCACAGTGAGTGTCTGTCCAAAAAGCCCCAGGTGAGATTACAAATTCACCAGTGTCAGTTCCCTAAATACGCCCAGTTTTGCCTCAACTGTCTTGAGGGCCTCTACTCTGCATTATTAATAATGCCTTCTAATTTGTTTCTTGATTATTACTAAATACTGTTTTCTGTTTTCTAATATTTAATAATTTCTAATTGTTAAGAGAATTAAGGAAAACGTGGTGTATTTTTACACTGATTGATGGGGACCTGGAAGTAGCAGCCATCATCATACAAGACCAGCCGGAAATGTGAGCTGCCACACAAAAGTTAAAGTTCAACAGGTAAAAAGCAGGTGAATGTAGTCAGCGTGTCCTGCATGTATTGTTACATTAACATCAAAACTGTACTAGAAGCAGGAGTCCCAAAGGCACGGAGATCAAGGCAGCACATTCGTGGGGCAGTGACTCCATCACTGAAGGGCAATGGGAGGACATTCCCTGAAAAGTGTGAAAAAAGTCCAGTGACCAGTCAGTGGGGCTGCCTGACTTGCGGCACTTCTAAGTGAGAGGAATTTCGTCATCACAGAGAGGGCATCTGGGAACTGAGGACCACTTTGAGGATGGAAGTGATGCATAGCAGGGCCAGGCCTGCAGCAGCCAGGAAGAGTGAGATGAGATAAAGCAGGCTGTGAACATGCAGGAGGAAGGCAAGGAGGACCAGGAAACATTTACAAGGAGATGAACTTGCCCAGGGCTCTGAGAGTCGACATTCTAACTCAGAGTTGGTGACGCAAATCTCGAGTTCGCCTGGCAGCTTGTGAGAGAGACTGAGGAGGAGACTGATGTTTTGGACCCAGGATCTTCTCCCTACTTCTCTGAAGGAACAATTCCAGCGTCAGGAATGCCACCCCCTCTTCTCTCCTGTCTGTGGCTCTCATCCTGTTTACACACGGCCTCCAGGAGGAAACCTTAACTCATGTCCTCCACGTTCCTAATTTACCACTTTCCTCCTTGTGTTGCACTCCTTACTGTATTCTGAAAGAATTAGCAGTGCTCCCCACATCAATCCTAAAACTACTGGTCTCAGTATGAATAATCCTAAAGACTATTTCACCCCTCAATTTACAATATAAACAATTACTCCTAAAAATAAACACCTTCAAGGGCAAGTTAAAAAAAAGTCTGTTTTTGCATGATGCTAACAGCAGAGGACTGCCTGCCTGACTTGCTCTCAACTCTGCTGAAAATAATCTCCAGGCATGGCCATACAGGCAATGTTCTCTGTACTTACCAGAAAGGTAAAAAAAAAAGTGAATTAACATATTTGTAGTTGCAGGTTTCCTAAATAAGGGAAAAACACGCTCAGGGACTAGGGTAGGGTAAAAATAGAAACCTAAGCTGGCAACTGCATATCATTAAAAAAAATCACTGTTTTTCTTTTTTTTCCCCTCCTCCTCCAGTGCATGAATCATCTACTTGCTGTTTAGCAAGTGGGAAGAGAATACAATAAATCCTCTATTGGCCTCCCACAGAATGTTAGTAATTAGGGTCCTGTTATTTTTAAATGCATACTGCTTTGCTGACTACATTAATATTCTACTTCTCATCACTCTTGTTCTGTTGGTTCACAGGCTTATCCCTGCCCCCTTTTTTAGTTTCAACTAATGTCATCAAATGATCTCTCTTCAAAAAATCTCTCCCAAAGTACCATGCATTCATCTGTGCTCTGTCTTAAAAACATGTATGTGGTAGCCTTATACAATGGATTTCACACCGACAATCCCATCAGGTGACAGAAGGGCTCACACGTTGGCATTTATTTACTGGAAACTTATTTTCAGACACAATAACATTATCATAAGTGAATAAAATGCATACATCACTCATCAAGCACTGAAGTGCAGAGTTATACTCCCTTCATGAAATATTGCGCTAACTCTGAAATCACTCTTACACAGGCAGGTGACCTCACCTCTCCAAGCCTCAGTTTCCTTATCTGTTACCTTGTAATAACAGTGTTGCCTTCCTGAGGCTCTTGTGAGGTTGGAATGAGGTAAGGAACATGAAGCTCTTACTGTCTTTGGCTCAGAAGGAATGTCCCACCCTCATCATTAGCCACATGCACTCCCTGAGTTATACTCAGCCCCGTAGACCCCACCCTCCTGGAGATCCTGGTCTCACCAGCTCCTTGGCTCTTTGTGGCATGGTCAACCACGGCTCTGCTGCTGTAGAGCTGTGCCTCTAAAGTCCTTGGTCTAATGATTATTCCCAAGGTCACCGAGCAGAATCTGCAATCTTAATCTTGGATGATTTCTGGAGAGGGACTGACCTTTGAGGAAGGCGCCCTCTGAGAACACCTGACTCAAGCTGTGAAAGGCTGAATTATTAACAATCTAAAGCAGAAAAGAATTTAACCAAGTTAGACAACCTGTAATAGCTTGTGTGACCGGGGCCAGGAGGACCATTTGGGTGTAGTTCAGACTAAACTAATGACTGTGAAAAGAAGGCACCTGAAAACAAGCAGACTGATTCAGCTTTTCTATTTCCATTCTCAAACCCATTTGGAATTTCTCTGGTGTGTCTTCCTAGTTGACATTTTTTTCCACATCAATTCATTCTAATTAGTCAAATAGTTTTTAGCCTCCAAAGTCTTTTTAAAAATAGCTGTGCACACTGACAGTCCAGAGTTTGCAGAGCAGAAAAGCTAACGTTAGAACCTGACAATCTAATTCCCTTCCCTTTTTTAGATTTCTATTAAATGCTTATGCAGGCTAATAAGGTAAATATAAATGAGTGGTATGGATGAAGTAGGCAATAGAGAGTGGTGAGGACTGTGATAAAATGTGGGGCACATGCATCTCCTTTAAAGGTTTTCCATATTAACAACAACTGCAATAAAAATTGTCAACATCCTGAAGGTCCAATGGCACACTCTACTAGCCAGTTTTGGCCAACTACTAGTCCATAATTACCCATTGAATCCAAACCTTTCATTTCAGAAATGGAAATTTAACCCAGAGAACTTTAAATGGATTATCTCAGGCCATGTTAGGTACAGATCTGCCAGTGGGGATTGCTTAATGCCTAATCCAAGACTGCCAGCTTCCTTTTAAACTTACTCCTGTATCCTTAGCTGACATGAGGAAATGCAGCACCATAAACCCAAGTCTCCACGGAATACGAACTATGTTCACAGCTCAGTTCTAAGCCCTGGGGTGGGTAAAGAATCATCTATTGGCAGCACTTCTCCTGAAGCGGTTAATACTCTGTTACTGCTTTTGTTAAACCTAAACCCTCTCTCATGCACACAGTCACCCACAAGCACATAAAGATCTTTGACTGCAAAGGGATCTCAGGCAGTGATCTGGTCTACCCCACTACCTGCAGGCAGATAAAGTGTTACTGCCATTAAAAAAAAATAAAGCATTTAAAAAATAAATTCACTGTGTAGCAAAGAAGCCTGTCTTCTTGCTTTTTAGAATACAAGTTTTTTTTGGAGGAGACATTTTATATTGTAAGATAAAATAATAGTAAGACAATTATGTGCTGAAGCATGCAGTACAGACTCTGTCCTCACTAAACACATTGAAGAGAAGTCCCAGTTTCTGGTCTGCAAAAGCTGACACGGGTCTTCATGCTTCTCAGGAAGCTACTCACTTGAGGGGAAAAATGTGTCTGAAGTGCCAAAGAACTATGAACAATGGTTTTCACAGAAGGATACAGATTCCACATCATTTCTGAAGGTCAAACTTAGCTCAGATAAGTCATGCTATTTATCCCTGGCACAACATTCCTGCTGTGTCACCAAGCCCAGATGGCACCACCAGAGGCTGTTTTGTTTACAACAGCAACCACAGCAGAGTGGAAAATGCCACTGGCACCCTGCTTGGCTGTGGTTGGGACCAGTCACCACGGTTGCTGCGGAGCCCAGTCCAGCAGGGACCTTCCACACCCATGTTATGGGGGAGCAGTGAGAGATGTCTTAGTATCTCTTCCTCCTCGAAGACTGATGACTAAATGAGGTTCTGCATCTTCAGAGATGCCATGAGGCTGCATGATTATTTCCATGTTACAGTTAGCAAATAATTAGATTGAGTCTTTGAAATTAATCTGAATGCCCCTCTTGCATGTCTGAGTAGTGCTTTCTCTCTGTTGAATTTGAATTACAATTTCTTCCTCCCCACCCCCATGATTTGAAGAAATACGATCTTAGTGTTTTTAGTTCCTTAGTTCACATTTCACTTACTGTGAAAGTGAAGACAGAATTGTAGTTTTTAGATTGTTCCTGGAACACATAGACTTTTGCATGAATTTATGTCTTCATACTTCCCTCCCTGCATCCCCTCTCGACCCCTCTTGGGGCTTCATAGATGCAACCTGGCATCTTGGATACCAGTGTTTAGAATATTTTATATATTACATCTTTTTTCACACATTTATAATTGTACTTCATGACTTTCAGAAGACGTTTAAAAATCTTTCATACATAAATGGTTCCAAAGTTTACCCACAAGTCATTTTATATCACAACCCTCTCATTTTGGGACTTTTAATTTGTATTTAGTTTCCACTTGGCTGAAGCAAACAGGGAACATACTCTTTGTGAGGTCTGGGATACGTGAAAAGCATCTTAGCTTCTGTCTTACAGGGTAAACAGCTTCTCTGACTGCAACATTCTTGGGGTGTGTTATTCCCTCCAGAAATGTCTAGACACTCCAGTGTTTACTGCTCTCCTCCAAAGAAGGCTCCTCGCACCAGCACCAGCACCAGTTTTGTACGACTTTGTTGTTTTTATGTGGAGACATGCATTCTGTCTGGATGTATCTGGGTGTGGTTGCTATCTCTTTCATCTGGTTCTCAACAAAACCTTACAATGTGTATGTCCAGCTCAGAAAAATGTTCGACTATGTCTTTGAAGTGATAGTCTCAGTTCTAGTCTCTTCCTGAAGGATTTTGATAGGTTTTAGAAATTTCTGTAACTCATTCTCTATCCATCATTTAATCTTTATTTTCTTCTGCTTTCTCATTTCTCGTCGTTACATGTTTTCCTAAGTGCTTCATTTTAATTCTTCACTTAGCTGATTTACTTTTTCCAGTATGAACTCTCTGCTAACACCAAAGTCAGTTTTTCATTTTGCTGCTGCCTTTTTAGCACCTTACAATGTTTCCTGTGTCACCTCCCTTGATCCTACAGCCTTTTCGTCTCTGCCCGCAGTGTCCCTGCCCACACTGTCCCTGCGGAGCTCTGCTCTTCTTCCAGGGAGAAATCATAATGGCCACTCCCTTTTCTGCCCTGCCTGCTCTGTAGTTTTCTAAATCCTTTTCCTAGTGTGTAAATTAAATCATGTTCACTGCATGCTTTTCCTCCACCTCTTCAGGATGACGTTCCTGTTCCTTGTAGTTTTGTTCAGAGGCTCTGTGCTGCCTCCCCATTCGCACAAGGAGAAAGACCTACCTGCTCTCGGGTGCACATTCTGTCTCCCTGGGCTCTGGCTGGAGCCCCTGCTCATACCTGTAGCTCCAGGTTTCCTCCAGGTGTCGGGAGGCTCTCATCTCACCCAGTCTGAACAGTGAAATTACAAAGGATCACATATTCCAGTCTGCATGGCTACTCATGTGCCCCGTAGCTTCTCCTGCATAATAGGGTCTGCATCTACCAAGACACAAGATTTCTTGGCTCTGTTCTATTTCTGGCTATTGTATTTTGGGGATTGGAGCCTCTCACTAGTTTGTGTACATGTACATATGGACATATATTTTTTGTGTATGTAGATGCATGTACATGAGTGCATGTGGGCATACATGTGTAGGTATATATATGCATGTGTGTACATATGTGTATGTATTTCTGTGTGTGTGTGTCTAGAAGTGTGTGGATTTGTGCATATGTGTGCATTTGTGTGTCTGTATATATATAATGCATGTGTCTGTATATATATGTATGTGTGAACTGAAGAGCAGATTGACTCAAAACCAGATCCCATGAAGAAAAAAAACAAATGGACATGTTTGTCTTCCCAGTTGCTACTGATGCTGGATTTTGCATCTAGTGCATAAATACGGGCCCAAAGATAAAATACCTCTTAGGGAACTAATGGTAAGGGGAGGAATTCTCTATTTCCAATGCCATAGCATGCACTCTAATTGTGTCCTTCAATGCAGTTTCATAGACCTTGAAAGTCTATGAGAATTCCCCCAAGAGTTTGCTTAGAGACAGACTACCATCCCTAGTTTTCGATAATGAAATAACTCCTTGTTCTTTACGTACCTTAGACATTTCAGTAGATGGTAAAGAGAAGCTAAGTAAGATGCCATTTTAAAGCCTGAAGTCCCTTTTTTACATCTCCCTGTCCCAGATGTTTACAGCTTTAAAGATAAAGGCTGCCCGAGATATAACTTGATTCTTCATGCCTCTGACTCTCCATTTTATCAACATGAACCACAGTGCCCAGAGGGGACAAGCAGCGCGCCCCAGGTCCCAGAGCTCGGGACAAAGCCCAGCCCATAACTCAGTGTCCTGACTTTAATGATGGTAGGACTCTACGTGGTCCTGGAGAGAAAATGGTAATGAGAGCTATTTAGAAAAAGCTACCAAGTCTGTGTGCACTTTTGCTTTGCCAATCCCTGGGGAAAGAGGAGGAGTCACTCTCATTATTCTTGGAGCACTATCCTGTCACTAACAATAGTTAGTTCCAATTTCCTATCCTCTGAAATGAGCAAAAACCCCACAAAAGCAGGGAGGCTGACTTCATACACACAGGGAAAAACGACCTTCCTGTCATGTGTGTGCAAGACTAAAAAGGTACTAAACCTCTACAGAGTCTTTGAAAGTCACACACATACTGGATTTCTCTTTTTTTCAACTGCTTATGGCTAACTGCAACCTAGAGATGGACCAAAGGCTTTTCAATTCCTGCAATGACCAGACACTTTTCCTTTCAAATACAAGCCATGCACAGCCCCCAAAAGCCAATTTTGCAAAGCGCCAGATTCTTTCTAAATATTCCATGGATTTCATTATGCATTTTGAAAAATGTAGCCCTGAAGCTAAAAGATAGGCACTGAAAACACATTTCTTTTGAATTGATTCTATAATACTGGTTGTTAATGAACCTTGGAGAAATATAACAAGGAAGAGCACTTTAGAGATTCAAAATTCGCATAAACTGACCGTCTTGAGCAGAAGTCACTGTAAAGTCAAGAGGCTTCAACTATTACAATCCTGGTAAAAGAAAGCACATTAGCTCTTTGCAATGCACCTGTGATCGTCTGTCTCCCCAGCATCCCCATCACTTCCCTTAGGATGACGCTCATTTTCATTCTGCTCCCATACCCACCCCGCACAGACCATGGGTCTTGGGTATTAGGTGGGCACTTGTGACTCAGGCCCAAGCCAAAGTTCATAATCTCACTCCTGGCCACACTTACTGGTCCACAGATGGGCATGCCACACCCTTCAGACCAGTGAGACAGGTGGTGACTTTTGCTGGGTGCTCCTGGGAAAAAAGCAACACTTACCTCCTTCCTGAAAATGAACAAGGAAGAGAGAAAAAGGGAGGATTTTATCATCCTTAATTTATATGCATGACTTACTAGAGAAATGATGAGGGAACTAATAATAAAGTTTAATTGCCAATCAAGCGAGAAGGCAGGTTTTTGGAGAATAATTCCTTAGGATTAAATATGGTGTTCTAAAGACCTCTGCAAAGGAAATAGCTCCCGCAGCACTCGAATTGGGCTCAGCGTATGGCAAAGTTATCATTCTTCTCAGAAAGAGAAATCCTGGAAATATCAGGAGGTTTAAAAAATAATAGCTATTCTTTTTGACATTTAGCTGATCAATGTAATTTGAACTGTCATTCAAATAGGCTAAAAAACTCTAGGTAAGTTTATGAGAAGTAGTGGGCTTAGGAGAATATATCAAAATCATATTTCTATTTTTTTGTTGGTTTCCATCAAAACAAAAGCAATACTATTCTAGTATACTTTTTCATTGCATTTTCAAAACATGAAACATGGGTTGCCAAGGTAATCACTGACTTCCATGATAAAAGTCATAAATCAAAGGAAAGAGTAATACTTGTAGAATTGTGTGAGTTGATTTAGTATTACCAGGGAAAGCTAGAAATGTAGATAACCTAAAATACGAGATTTAGAGGTCATCAGAGAAAAGGTTACTGTTTGCATGAAAAAACTATTTATGCAATTAACCAAAATTAATTATGCTTATATAAGTTTATAAGCATAGCACAGATCTGGATTTTGGACTAATTAAGCTTTCATTTCTTTTAGAAAACTAAACCATATATGCTTTTATGAGAAACCTCTGCTCACCCATTGAAAAGAAAGAGGTAAAGTCATAGCTTTCGAGAACCATCTAGAGAAATAAACAATTTAGGAAGGCTGCAAAGACAGAAATGAGAGTCAATTATCCAAGACGTAAAGCCATAGTTTGGGGTTATGCTGTCCTTCATTTTCTCAAGAGTATCCCTTAATTAAATGCAAATAGTCAGAAATAGCAATTAATAAATTGCTATCCTTCCCTGATTAGATAGTGGAGCCTGTTTATAATACGTTGGGCTGCTGTGGACTCTGAAAAACCCAAAGGAGTGCATATTCATGAACTGCTCTCCAATGCATTCATTACTGAAAGCTTTCCATGATGGTGCCATCTCAGAGGCTAGCCCTGAGATTAGCAGCTATCACACCATCACCACTACATCTAGGACATTTAGATAATCCCTTGACAGATAGGGATATGGACTTTGAATACACCAGCTTCACGCACAGGGCTTCCAAGAAGGTGAGATATTCTAACAACCTATGTAAGGATCACATGATACAAATCAGGAACGTGCCATTAGAGGTCACAAAGCCTCTCAAAAGGCCGTAGTAGATGGCAGGGACCCAGGTGTAAGCGTGTTGTTCCTTCGTTTCCTCTTAGTGTGGGTGCGCCTTCCTATAATGAAGGCTGAACGGCAAGCCCCTCTTCTTCCCACTCTACAGAGACTGCCTACTCCATGGTTTTCCCCACTGGGGCCTTTGAACTTGCCTTTCCCTTTGCCTGGAATCTCCCACAGCTCTTTGTTTGGTTGTCTCTATCTCATTCTTCTGGCTTCTACTAAAATTCACCTCTCAAGTGATGCATATGCTGACCTATGTCTAAAGCAAGCCATTGCCACATCACTCTATTTCCTTCTGAGGACCTGAAACAATATAGAATTATTTTGTTTGTTTGGTAGTTTGTGTCTGTATAGGCTATCTCTTTCACTAGAATGGTTATATGTGATTTCCTCTGTTTCACACTGTTTTAAGTTGAATCAGCAATAACAAGTATATATAAAATATCATAGTGACTGTACTCCTACAAGCAATGATGATTTTCCAGCCACACCCACGTGATATATGCTTTTAAGACTCCATTAGTCATTCTTTAAAAGTGAGCTTATGACTCTATGCTGAATTTTAGCAACTGAATCATCTTCCCTTCTTTGTAAGGCAACTCTCCAAGTACTCAAGTTGACAATAATAATCACAAGCATTTACTGGGTGTCTGCCATGCTCTACTTTCTGGTTATCTCCAATCTCCATCACGACTCAGCAAAGCAGGTATTACGAATCCCTTTACTACAAATGAGTAAGCAAGGCTCAGAAAAGTTAAGCTACTTTGCCAATATCGTCTGGCTCATCAGAAGCAGAGCTGAGGTCTGAACCCAGTTCTTTTATCTATAAAGTCCATTAGAGCGCCCTGCCTCTCTCTAACATCACATTCTATAGCACATCAGAATCCTTCCAAAGTGTCAGTTGAATCGGGGCTGCAGAACAACTCTGGACAAAGAGTGTGATGGAAAATGAGCCAAGAAGCTGGGAGCCTGGACCGAGAGGATTTGCTCCAACATAATTAAGTCTGCTGGTTGTGCGTTCTCTTAACCTCTCTACACTCAATAAGTGCTTTGCCCTCTATAAGAGAATCAATAAGGTCCATTAGAAAACACAAAGACAATTTCTCAATAAGTTGTGTGCGAGGCATACCACCAGCTGGGGTTGAGAAGTATTCATCCTAATATGTGGGCATTTCAAAAGTTCTGGAAATCACCACATCATAGGGATACCACAGATGCTCAGCATTCTTCGTGAGGCCTGCTGTAGACTATTGGAACCATCCCAATAACGTCATAAGCATGAGGACTGGGGGCTCTCAGGAACACAGAGAGTGACATTTCAGCCCGCAGAGTATCATGGAAGAATGATGGCATACTTGTTAAAAGTTCTGGGTTCAAATAGGCCTCCTGTCCCAGCTCCGTCACTGACTGCAGCCCTGGGAAAGGGACTCGACCTCTCTTCTAAGCCTCAGTTTCCTCATTTGGAAAAAGGGGATAATTACAGGCCCCATCTCCTAGGGCGGTTACAGGGATTAAATATCATACACGAGGTTAAGTGCTCAGTACCATGCCCAGCACAGAATAAGCTCTCAATGCTTATCATCCTGCTAATGACAATCTCTTTGCAAATCCTGCAGTTAATGTACCTGAAAGTGGCCACATACTGTTTCATGCCAATGAAGAATGCAAAAGCCTTATTATAAACAAGCTTCCTTTTTTAATGCAGAAAGTGTTTTGTTAAGTGTGGGGAATTACATTTTGTACTTATTACAGATGGAATCTCTTAGCCACATGTAGCCAAATGGTCCAACTATCGTGACACATCCTTACTTCTTTTCTGCTTGTGATTTTCCTTCTCTTTTTCCTTTTACCTTCTTTATTTTAAATTTTTGAGTCCCACAAGTATAAGTACATTCTCCTCGCAAAATGGCCCTTCGAATGTGGTAACAAGGGGAAGTCACCCTCCACTTGCCTCCCCACCCTCATCCCCAGACATCTAATTGCACCCCCAGAGGAAATCATTATCAGATTTTCTGGGAATCCATATACCATGTTTTCTAGATTGCCATTAGCTCTTTTTCCTTTGTCTTCCTCTGTTCAGTTTCACTTTCTGTATCTATGCAATCATCTTGTCTTGCAAGTCCCCACTTTGATCATGCCAAATTGCCCCTTCGTACATTCTTACAGCAACCACTTATCCTACTGGCATTTGTACATTTACTTGTTTCATCACATGAATGTTTTCTGTCTCCCACCTGCACAGCAAGCTCCACCAGGCAGGAGTGCATTTGCTTTTGCTCACTATTGTGCCTCCAACATGTAGCAATGCTTGGCTCACAGGGAGAGCGAGACAAACATTTGTTGAGCAAACAACTGTAATTCACTCATTAGGTTGCCACCAGATAGTAACGGGAGCAATGGAAGATTTGACAAATTGACACTTTCACATAGGATCCATTCACCTAACTGGAACCAGAAAATTATTTATCAAAAAACTCCCACAAAAGTCGGAAAGAAGCACAAGGCTGTCCGCCAGGGAAGAGCAAGGCACAGTTATCCCTGCTCTCATGCACCCTCCTCACCGAGAAATGCAAGGTGGGCTTCAGTGAAGAGTATCCGAAATTTCTTACATGACCTATAAAACTTTCATTCCTTTTTTTTTTTAATTTCATAGTTCTAGCTGGAGTTTTTTTTTTTTTTAAATATTTTATTTATTTATTTTTTAGAGAGGGAAGGGAGGAAGAAAGAGAGAGAGAGAGAAACATCAATGTGCGGTTGCTGGGGGCTGTGGCCTGCAACCCAGGCATGTGCCGACTGGGAATCGAACCTGCGATGCTTTCATTTCTAAAACAGCAACTAACTATGTATGGTGTGAAGATGGTTTAATTCAGTCAGAGAATGAATATCCCAAATGATCATTTTTCTCCTTCTTTGGGATTTAGAGATAGTACTTCCTTTTTTATCTTAGAATTAAGAGATTTGTTAGAGAAAGAAAAGATGCTTGCTTATTAACCTGGCCGAATGATCTTGTGTATTTATGGTCAAAACTCCCTGATATTGGTCCACTCAGATTTGGTGGCCAAGTAAGGGACAAGAATGTGCTGAGGTCACCCCATCCTTGATACACGCTGGCTTCCTAACTTGCTTGAGTCTGCAAAATGCAATTATTTCCAAGTTCTACTGCTTGTTATGCATTCTTGTTTATTCTAAAGTTGGGAGGTCAACTGTGGTACTTAATAGGCAGGAGACCTGAAGCTGATCCCTGAGCCTCAGTGGCTCCTTCAATCAAAAGGGTGAAATTAAATTATCCCTGTCTTACGTCTGCCATTGGGATGTTTGTGAAGAATCACATAATGCAATTGATGTGAACAGGCTTTCTATGGTGAGAAGAACCATTGTAAGCATAAAGATGTTTTAAGAGGGTAGAATGGAGTTCTGTTTGTTTGCTTTTTTAAGCGTGTTTCTTGGAATATGGTAGGCACCTAAAAATACTGTTGTAGTGATTATGTCAACATGGTGATAATGATTTCCTGGAGCTTTTTACTGTTAGTTTCTGAGGGGGGAATTGCCCCTCAGGGCTGCATCACAGTGTCCTGCCATTCCAGGTACCTGACAGGTGGTATAAAGTGAGTCAGGGTTCTATGGCCCGGTATTATTTCCCACTTTCCTACTGGAGAGGCTCCAACTGATCTGAGCCCTTTCTTATCCATTCTTTATCAATAAGCACTTACTTACAAAGCATCTACTGTGAGAAGATAATGTTTTCAGAGATGCTAAGTTCTCCACTCAGTAAATTTGGTTGATAACTAAAAGCTGACCAAAATCCATAATTTTATCTACACAAGCATTGTAGTTAGGAGGCTTCTCCCTGAATAGGAAGGCTAAGCTCCTACGTAGGAATTTCTTCCTATTCTTAAATCACCTATCAAAGCAATAAGGAGACCATTCACCATGGCTTGGTAGAGGCAGAAAAGAAATTCAAACGGTAACCAAAGCATGACTTTGATAACATGGGTGCCAGTTATGTAGTTAGCATGGCTCTTTAAAGTATTCATAAGGCTGAAACTGCTTGAGGGTCCCCGGTATTAAAGTTGTTTTAAAATGCTCATTCCTTATGACTCCTATCTACAGCCTGCCAATCACTGCCATTGAATGTTATGCAATAAGCCTATTGCTGGTTATGACACATTTTATTTTTTGACAGTAAACATTTCCAAAGCAAGTTAAAAGCATGAACGTTCAAGTAAGACATTTCTGGATCTAGATACTGATCCCTTTACTGAACTAGCTGAAGAAGTCGGGCAGGTCGAGTACGTTCTCCGTGCTTTAGTCTCCTCATAGATAAAGGCGATAACAGTCCACCCATCACAGTGTCATTGTGAGGAACAAGAGAGCGAACACAGGTAGGGACTTGGCACTGTGCTCAACATGAGGTATGGGGTTTGTATGGTTAATAGCAGCTGTTGGTATTGTTGTGGTAGACCGTGCTTTCCAAAGATTACTAACACTATCTCTGTCTTAGTTCCCTGTGGCTTCCACAACAAATTATCACAAAACTGATGGCTTAAGACAACAGACCTCATTCTCTCCCAGGTCTGGAAGCTGGAGGTCTGAACTGAAGGTGTCGGCAGAGCCACACGTCCTCTGCAGGCTCTAGAGGAGAGTCCACTCTCCCTCTGCCTTCTGCCTTCCAGGGGCAGCCGGCAGTCCTTGGGGTGGCACTTCTGCAACCTCTGCCTCCACGGTCATACTGCCTGCTCCCCCCACCCCTTGTCACACCTTCCTCTGCTTGACTCATAAAAACAGTGGCCATTGGAGTCAAAGCCCAACTAGATAATCCAGGATGATCTCTTCACTTCAAGTTCCTTGATGTATGTAAGGTAACATTCACAGGTCCCAGCCATTAATCTGAGGACTTATCTTCTTTTGGCAGGGGCAGCTACCATTCAACCCACTATAATGCCCCATCCCACATTCTTTTCTAGAACTTTGCAACGTCCCCCTGTACAGGTGCAGTCCATGTGCCATCCCCGTGAATCTCAACAGGATCCTGGGTCTGCCTAGACAGGCAGAGTAAAGCCGAAGGGAGAATACCTGACTTCGGAGTCTGGGCCCTAACAGTGTGATGCACTTCCACCGTTTAAGAGGAACACGTTCTGGAACCCAGCTCACATGTGGACAGGAAGCCCCAGTCGCCCATGGAGGCAGGGTGAGTGCAGGAGTTCTGGCTTTGCTGAGGTCCCAGTTCAGTCAGCACCGCCCACCCACACAGGTAAGTAAACATGCCTCCAGATGACTCCAGCTCCGGCTGTTGAGACAACCTCAGCCTTGGAGTCTCCCCAGCTCAAGTGCTAGACAGATATTAGGAGCTCAGAGAAGCTATTCCCACTGAGCTCTGCCCCAGTTGGAGACTCCTGAGCAAGACAAAGCATCGCTTTTCTACTAAGCCACTAACTTCTGGGGTGGTTTGTTTTGTAGCAATAGATAATGAGACCAACGATTCATTAAATAATTGAATAGATTAAAATGAAAAATTAGGAAAGACACATGAGACGTATTTCCTGGCATTTAGCATCTTGGATTGTCTAACTAAATATAGTGTGAGCAAACAAACACACTTCTAAATGAAAAAGTGATTCGATTTCTCTCGTTGGGAGCTGGAGTCATGGAAGGGCACGATTAGACATAGAAACTATTTAAGCTACACAGGACATCACGCACCACCTGTTCTAAACTGCATATTTTACGTATTGGGAGAGTAAAACTCAGAAATGGTCCCTGACTCTCCCCCTCCATACAGGCCCTCACCCAGTAAAGGTCCGCCTTCCTCTTCACAGGCAAGGCGAAAAGTCTTTCCCAGTCTCACACAGTTATTCTGGGTCAGATGTTCATCAAGTTATGGGAGACTTTCTTCTCTTTCTGTTAAATTGAGCTATTTTGCTTGTTTTCTTTCCTACCGCATTCCCATGGCTCCAGGTCTTAAACATGGCCTAGGGCACAGAGAGGAAAGGCAAACACTATTATAAGAAGAATGGAGAACTTGCTTGTTCAAGGTCTTAGCTCGCCCTTCAAGGCCTCTCTAAGAGATAGATAGATCAGTCAACTGCAGATCTATTTTCTTTTTCTTTTTTTAATCTTAATCATTCAAGTACAGTTTTCTCCCTTTTACTCCCATTCCAGCCCACCCACCCATCCCTCCCCACTTCCCTTCCATTACTACCCTCCTCCTAGTTTTTGTCCATGTGTCCTTTAACTTTGTTCTTGTAAACTCTTCCCCTTTCCCCCTGAAACTCCCTCTTCTCTCTCCTCTGGTCACTTTCAGCCTGTCCTCTATTTCAGTGGCTTTGACTATGTTTTGCTTGTTTCTTTGTTTTGTTGTTTAGGTTCCTGTTAAAGGTGAGATCATATGGTATTTGTCTTTCACTGCCTGGCTTATTTAGCTTAGCATAATGCTTTCCAGTTATTTTCTAACCAAGAACTCTCTGCCGTGATGGAAATGTTTCATACCTGCTCTGCCGACGATGGTACTAGCAATTGCAGGGAGCTGTTGAATGTTTGTGGGGCAGTCGATGTCACTGAGGAGCTGCATTTTTGTGTCATTTAATTTCATCTCCATACTGGACGGCACGGTTTTAGGCAAACTATTTACAGAGGCATCTAGATGTAGAAATCCTAACTAATGACTCGCAGGTAACCCAACTGGCCTGAAACCTCCTCCTAGTTACTGGGTTTCTTTCCACAGCCTGAAGAAATCTCATCTGCTGTGTAAAGACTGACCCTCATGGTGACACAACCCCTGAGATTTGGAAATTCTCTCCGACAATTGCTTAATACCTCAGTAAGAGGGACGAGGTTCGCCAGACGTGGTCACAACTTGCACTTCCTGAGAGTTATTCAGAGTTCACAGCTACGTGGCTGAGTAGACCTAACAATTCCACATGTGAGCGGCTATGTGTGATACACTGAAGGCAGCAGTATTTCCAGAGAGATTTTCTGACATTATGTTTCTCAGGTCTAGATGCACGAAGACAAATTTTGAGTGCATGAAAACTCTAATGGTGGTAAAGGTCATGGATAGGATCCAAATACCAGGCCGGCATTGCACAACAATTGGTTTATAATCGGCCCTTCAGCTTCTCTGGGTGACCTCTCCAGAGTATAATCTGCGTCCTGTTCAACTTGACCAGTGTCAGCCCCCTCCCCCTCCTCTCCCTGTCCCCCTCAGTCTCTCTCCAGAGCCCTGAGCTCTCAGTACTGGAACCACAGTGGCTGAGGCTTTGCGACTAAGTTTGAATCACCACTTCCAGACCACAATCACGGTGCTTCTCTGCACTAAGCACCAGGCAAAGGGCCTCACCACCCTTTCACGCTGAAGAAGCCTTCCAGGGCCTTCTAGCTTTAGTTGATTTCTTCTTCATACTCCCTTAAAATATACGTCATTTTTTTTGGAATGCATTAAAATTACACATGTTTTTTCTTCCTAGTAGTTATGATCTATTAAAGTACAGGATTGTCTTGATTATAATCTTCAGTGTCCACACAGAACAGTGTCCTGCACAAATAGTGTGCTTGAGAAGTACCGACTGAACTGAAACCAATTTGCCCAATAAATTGCATAAATTTGTAGCAAGCTCAGTTTATAGCATTTTGCAGCAATTAAATGACCAAGATGATTTGCTTTTATGCAAAGGTATAAAATACAGTGAGCCTCAGACAAAATAGGACATGCCAGAGCCATAGTCCAGGATTGCTCATGGGACAGAATCAATTTTTGCCTTTTGTTTTCCTGTAATTTTCAGGCCACCTCAAAAAATAACACTGTGGCAATTGTTCAGGTGGACGTATTTGAGCTAGTAGATGTGAAGGGACCACAGGAGTCTAAGCAGGGAGTGATGCAAGCATGTTCTCCACATGGGAAGCCTTCCCAAGCTCCCAAGTGAAGCTGGCATCTGCGCTGAAGGGGGCACTACTCTCGCATGCGATCCATTCGTGAACTGCGTCGAAGGGAAGGTATGCTACAGCTGGTCATATCACTGTCTCTCACTGGTTAAGCAAATCTGTACTAACTAGGATGATGTCTCCTGCTTCTATGCTGTTTCACACTCTACTGTTAGCTTTCTCTTCCCATGTAATTAAAATGTAGCTGATACAGAGGAGGGAGTGTCTATATTGAAAATACCTTTTCATAATCAAATTCAAGTACTCATCTCATTTATAACCTGTCTCCCTTAATAAATCTACTAATACATCATTTTAAAGGCAATATAAAGCTCTATTAACCCATCTTCATACATTTTAATTTAAACTGATTGCCTATTCGTATTTTTGTCACTCATTTATTCAATAAACATTCTAAGTATCTGATACGTGCTAATAAGCAAGGGGCTTAAAGCTGTGGATACAAAGATGAACAGTATAAGGTTAGTGTCTTCTGGAGCTCACAGCTGACTAGAAGCAGCCAGGAAAATAGTAAATGAAGTACTAGCTGCCCGTGCCCTCCCCTACCCCCTGCCCCACAAAACACAAAATGTGAGCTAAATTGGAGGACTGGGAGAATAAATGAGAAAAGCTAAAAAAAGAACAAAGAAGATCAAATGTGGATGCTATTTGTAAGTGATCCTGACCTTGTTAATGGGAGGGAGAGCCTGGCCTGGCTGCTCAAGGAGCAGGCCTCTGAGAGCTGTGCAGCTATGTCCTCCCAGCCACGGCCACGGCTGCTGGGGCATCTCACTGAGTGTGCTGGCCATCAAGGGAGCGCCAGAGTGATGTGGAAAGTCTGGGTCAAGGTGGTTCCCTCTCTGGGCTTTCACCTGGGTAGTAAGACACTGGGGCTGGCAGAGGGGAGAGCTGAAATGGAAAGGCCATGGGACAGGGAAGGTCAAAGGCAGAGAGAATCACGCTCAGGCTGAAAGGAAGAAGACCCGAACAAACACAGGAGCTAATCAGTAGCACAGCAAGGGTGTAGGGACCTGGCCAGCAAACACCAGAGAACATTCCAGGGCAAGATTAATGCCATGTGGTCCAGGAAAGCCAGAGGATGGACATCCCCAGAGGAGCCTTGGTTGCTGACATGCTCCAGGTCCCACTGCTGTGGGGCTCACCCATGGTTCCGTGCCCTCACGGTCCCACGGGATCCCTCTCCCCATCCACAGCATGGGTGCCCTCACTCCTCTCCACTTGAGTTAATGGGACTGGGTCACAACTCCTGGAATCTCCCCCAAATGGATGGTGTGTCAGTGTCCTGACTGATGGGACACACTGGACATTCTCTCTGGCTTTTACTGTGTTACAATGTGTCCAATTCACAGGCATTAGAACGCCTTCCTCTGACCCTTTGTGGGTCTTCATCTTACTGTAGGGCAAACAAATCATGCTGTAGACATTGCACTGAACAAATTCAATTTGTCTTCATAAAAAGCAGCACTTGGGAAATGGGCAGCACAGTGTCCCGATCGAGAACCTGGGCTTGCGAATCAGACTCCCTCTGACCGGATTCCACCTTCACCGCTCACTGATGGCGCGACCTTGTGTAAGTGACTGCAATTCTCCGAGCCTCCGCTTCCCTACCCGTAAAATGTGCATCACTGGTGTGCCAGCTTTATAGGGTTTTTATGAGGATTCTCTGGGAAAATTATAAAGTAAGTTCTGTAGAAGTTTTTATTAAACAGGGGGACATTCATTTCCTACACAATCCCAAATTCAATGGTTTGAATTATGTAATTTTGATGCTAGGAAGAAAATCAGAAGTTAGGAGATCTATTAAACACTGGTAGAGAAAGTTACACTTCACTGAGGAGCTACCATGTGCCTGGCACTGACCATGGACTTGACACTGACCATGTACTTGACACCCATTATTTCATGTAAGTGGTCTGCACCAAGGCAGATGACAATGAATGAACACACACTGAAAGCCAACTGTATACTGGGCACTAGATGGAGGTTGCACGTGAAGAGAACACATCCCTGCTCCTGAGAAGTTCCAGCACGGCTGGGGTGCCGAGGCTGTGCCAGGCAGCCTTGCTACCTACTTTGGCTCAATCATTGGCAAAATGAGCACATCCAGTGAGGTAACTCCTAAGTAAGTCCCTATTCCACCTAACAATGAATGATTTCACAGTCACAGTGGGCTAAAAGATCAGGCCACCTATTGATAATTCCCATGCCTTTTAAGTCTTGCCACTTCTTAACCCTTGTGCTAAATGATCATGTGGATGATCAATACTAAAGTATTTTGGGAGATCTTTGAGGCCAAGTTCTTTGGACTGGCTGCTGGAATGCACTGGCAAAAGCAGGAGCCCTTTACAGAGCGAGGTCTCTCCCAGTCAAGGCAAAGCCTGAAAGACAAAACCCAAATGTCCAAATAGGATGGTGTCCTGCAGACTTCAAGGACACCTAGGTCAGCACGTTCACTTCTGGGCTGAGCCCCAGGCACAAGGCAACGCGGTCCCTGGCTGGCTAGGCATCCAGGTCCCTGACCCTTATGCTGGGGCTTTCTGCACTGCCCACGTGGCATCAAACTGGCTAACAGACCAGGCTCCAGAGCCAGACTGCTTGGATTCCAGTTCTGCCCTGCCATGGTAGAGCTGTGAGACCAAGTTACTGAGCCTGCTCCTCCCTTGTGAAGTTGGTATCATAACAGCACCCACCGGCCGAAGAATTCAGTTAGATAATGCTTATTGACCGCAATAGCAGAGTGTCTGGCACAAAATGAACCTGATGAATGACGATGGTGGTGGCAGCAAACACTCACGTGAAGCACCTACTATCCACCAAGCTCCATTCTCAGCACCTTACACTTATCACCTCATTTGCTCTTCACAACCATCCTGGGAACAGGTGGGTATCACTGTTACTCCCAGGAAACCGCACACCAGAGAGAGTGAGAAAGTTGCCAAAGTAAGTAGCAGAACACAAATTTGTTCCTAGAGCAGCAGTCTCCAGAGTCTGAGCCCTTAACTGCTACATTGCAGTGTGGGGTTGCTTGTGACTTTCCATTGCCAAGGTCAAGTCTTTGTATGGCCAGGATACTGCTACAAATGCTTAACGTGAACTAATGCACCGAGCTTTCACACCAGCCTATGACACAGATATTATCAATAAGTTTATATTTAATGTTTCTGTGAACACAACAAGGAGCTAAAACACAAGGTGGAAACCACAGAGGGGCAGAGGCATCAGCTACGGATAAGGGCTGAGCATTCAGCACCACCAGGAAAGTACTCTAGGCAGAAAACATCAGTGAACACCTCAGGTGGGAGAGAAATTTGTGACAGGATGACTCAGGTGGGCAACAAAGCCAAGAAACTGTTTTGCCAGCTTCAGAGTTTTGTTGAAGAGCTGGATCATTGTGGCAATTGGGTGGGGGAGAAGCATGGTATAGTGGAAGGGGTTGGGCTTAGAAGGTAAGCACCATTTTACATATTAGCTGTGTGTCTTTCGGGAAGTCACTCCACTTCTCTGGTCCTTGGGTTTTCTTAACTAAAACAGAGTTGTTTTGAAAATTAAATGAGAAGTTTGAAGTGCCTAGCACTGGGACTAGCACACAACAGATGTGTGATAAATATTAGTTCCCTTGCACAGCACAGTGAGCAATAAAGCAGGGCAGGTCTTTGTAGTATAAGTACACCACACACTGTTCCACTTAGGGGGAACTGCGGGCAGAGGTGGAAACTTGCCGTCCGTCTAGCCATGAACACATGAATATTCTGATAAGAGCAAAGGAGAGCAAAGTCATTCTTCTTCTGAGTTATATCTGGGACACAGAAAACTTGGCTGGATGTTTGTGCAGACAGCTGTAATGGACGCAGTCTTCCAGCACCCATCCCTGGGGAGGGTGGAGAATGCAAGTCGACGACAGCAGATCCTGGATATCGAATCTTGGATAAGTTGCCAAGTCCTCAGAAATACTCTCGGATGACATCATTCTCTTGGTTGGTGATTACGCAGAGGGTTGGGTTGTAGTGTGAGCTTTCCCAAAGTCAAAACTATTGAATATTGCAGGTGTAAAAAATAATCCCTCTTTCCTATTGGCAGTCTTTTTGAATCCCTGCAGGAAATGCTAAACTGTCACCTCGCTGATTTCCTTTGCACTTTCATCCAAACTTTCTCTAATAAAATGCTGGTGAATACTGCACTCATTTTCAAGATCTTCACTGTCAGTAAGTTATTATTTGTGGAAAAGAATTATAATTCTAAAAGAATATGTTTTACACTGTGATTGATGGGAAAATATGCTCTGAACTTACAGGGAAAGACCAATTTTCTGACATTTCAGCCCTATTTGCTCAAATGCATTACTGTTATAAAGCACCAATTATGGCTAATAATGGCATTATTCTCACCTCAGTAAGTACTTGGTTTGGTAAAGCCTTAAGAACTCTCAACTTTGGCAATCAATTGAGTTAACAATGGGAAATAGCCTATGTCACATAGATTATTACTTTAATGTCATTTTGCTCCCTAAACTTGCACACACTCAGAATGAATTGTCACTCAATATACATTTAAATATACCTTTCAATATTAAGTGTGCCAGATTAAACACCCTCCAGAAGCCACCTTCGTATAATATCACAGTTATCAATATTTGAGTTCATACTCATCACACTCCTAAATCTTTCAGGTTCTATAAATTAACTTCCTGCCAAACTAGGTAAAAGCAACAAAAATGTCCCAAACAGGGGGTTCAGGGGATATAGGAGTTTCTGTGCAGCTCCAGTAGGGAGATAAGGAATCCTGTCTTGCTGTCTGGGCCCCATGCTCCAACCATCTCTCCAGCCAGAACCTGGGCACCAGTGATCCAGGATGTCCTCTAACACTTCGGCTGCCGCCTCCAACCAATAGGTGGTTAGATGTGCCCATTCCATCTTTTGTGTCTTTTGAATCTTTATTCTCTATTCTATCACCCCACCTTCAGTCTTCCCTTATTAAATACTGCAGTTCAGAAGTTTTCCACTTTCCAAGTTTGTGAAAAACAAAATAAAAACATCACAGAACATGGATATCAACAAATGGTGATTGGGGGCACTTGGACTTAAAGCCAAATGGACCTAGGACATTCTTTAGAGCCCTAAATGCTGAGAAAGTTTTCCCATTATATTGCATCCTCACCTGAGCATGCATTTAGACCACAGATGTGATTGCATCTCTCTCACCTGCTTCAAACACTTCTCTGAATTCTGTCTGTAAAAAAAAAAGTTAAGTCCAAGTCCAAGAACTGTCCACTGAGTCTAACTCGGAAACAAGCTAGTGTGCTCTACTGGTCTAGAGTAACGATTCCAACCTGTGTGCTGCACGAACTTTTTAAACGTGCAGCACCTGACTGTTTAGTCAGGGGCACTAACCTCTTTCCCCTGAGGTTGTCAAATAAAAATGATGACAACAGACAACACAACAGTAGCTGTCTGGTGTGAATGAGCCAAAATTATATTTTTCATCATATCAGTAAGAAATATATATTTTTTACCATATCAGTAAAAAATATATTCTTTGGTAAGCCACAGAATTTTAGCAATTAGTTTGTGTGTACCAGGAGATAAAAGAGGTTGAAAGTCACTGGTGGAGACAGAGCATTTCACCTTGAACCCCTACAATCCCCTGGAGATAGACCTGTACCCTCTTCCAAACTTAATGTTGTAATTCCAAAGACTGTCTATATTTTGCTATGAATGGAACTAGTTTTTCTCCTCAAGAAAAAAAAATCTGTAAAATTAAGATCATTTTGGGTTAGATAGTTTCCTAGCTTTAACTACAAGCATCAACAAATGAGCCGTTCGGACGCCTACGGCAATGTCTCTAACCTTGGCTTCAGAGTCCTACTTAAGTCCTAATTTAGCACCAGCAGCTCCTCCCACCAGTGACGAACGAAGGTGCACAGAGAAAAGACGCAGCCCTTGCTCTTCTCAAAGTCCCGTCTCCCTGGGAAACACATGTAAAAACTACTGCCAGGAGCGACAAGTGTCTTAAGGGCTACACAAAAGGAGCCGGAGGTGCATCAGGAGAGTGCGCGCCAGGCAGGGCGGACGAAGGAAAGCAGACGAGGCGGAAGGTGCTACCCCGGCAAGGGAGTGTGACGGTGCAGAGTGTTACGGATGAGAAGTGAACTTTATAATTCAGAAAAGGTAAATATCTGTGCCCTGTCTGGGAGTGTCACATGGAAACCTTACTGTTCACTGTGTTATGGTCACTTTTCTTACTTTTGACATCCCAAGAAAGTACAGCATTCCAAGGGCAGCCGATCAGTGCCCTCTAGGCACTCACTAATAGTTAAAATCACTTATCCTGCTAAAATTGCTAGAAATCTCAGGAAAACCCAAACCAAACCACAGAGTAACTCCAGAAATAATTTTGCCAAGATTTTCTTTTCATTTGAACTTCAACAAGTAAATATTCAAATGCTATAGTGGTCCTAAGTACCAATAGCAAACATTTTGTCAAAGCAGCACAAACACAAATTCTTAAATAAGGAAGCACGGCCCCACGCCCCTTACTTGCATCTCACCCAGGTGGTGGCAAAGACAGGGCCCACCCCCTAATCACGGAGATGCCCACCAACCACGGCAACGGGCTACCAGGTACAAATAGACACTTAAATTTATTAGATAATCCCCAACATTTCATGAAAACTTTCATAATCACTACTAAAATTTGGGAACACTCAATACTTTGATTTCTCCTTATTTTCTCCTGCATTATTTACTCAAAGTGCTTATAAACTACAGGATATGGACCACCACTGTCAGAATGGAGGGGACGCATGCATGAGATTGTGAAGGGAGAAAGGCCTCTAAACTGGGTAACCAGCCGCTGAGGAACTGAGATTAGACAGAAGTCCATCCTCATGTGTAATGCGAACAGAATTTTTTTTAACCAGAACACCAGGTTGCAGGATATTTGGAATCTCACGACCGCCACTTTTCCATGTTCCTCCTTGCCCCACACATCCCCTTCCCCTGAGAAGAGCTACAGAAACTGGTGTGCTTTTACTTACAATTGTGAAGTTCATGACTTTGAGAATCCAGATGGTCATGGCCAAGTTCACCAGGATTAAAATCATCAGGAGCAGGACAAAGAAATATAGGCATCTTTTCCGCCAGCCATAAATCCCCACTTTGTACACCTGTGGCCCCTCGGAGCCGGGCATGGCACCCCGGTGGTGTGCGTACTGTTCCTGGGGCATCTGCAATAAATGAGGTGAGAGAGGCACTCACATTAAACTGCTGAGAGGGGAGGGGAGGAAGGAAGGAAAAAATGTAACTGATGAAGAGACGTGGCTGGCTGCCGTCTGTACGTTCCCACCCTCAGCAGTGGGAACTCAGCAGGCTCTGACAGCCTGTGTCCTCTGGACAAAGCGGTTCCCCAGGATGCCTGCTTCAGTCCTCTCTGTTTCCTCTGCTGTCTCTCCTCACGTGTATCAGGACATCCACATACACACATGTCATGGGAGGGGAGGGTTTCCTAGGAAGCCATCTTCCAAACATCTCACAGACTCCAACACCTGTGTGAGGGAATCTGTCTAAGTCCTGATGGTAAAATGTGGAATTCTTTGTAGAAAATAAAATAACCCTGATAGTTCACTGGTGTCATAATACTATTCAGACAATTTTTGGGGGGAAGAGGGAAGATAATGACCTCAAGTGCAATCATTTAATTGCTAGAAAATCAGCAGCAAAAGTAACGATTCTGATCTTCTCTCTATTGCAAAGTTCACAGGGGTGCTGATGGGCACACAGACTGTGCTTACATGGTTCCCTCAACAGAGAAGTCACTGCCCTTAAAGGTATTCCTATGTATCAGACAATTCGGATTGGTATCAATCAGCTCATTTATTTAATAAACTCGAAGGAACCCCAAAGTCAAGTAGGGTGTACACATGTCTTTCAGGGGCTTGCAGGCTAAAGGGAGGAATGGGCCAGTCGAACACTGATTTCGGTAGAGTAAGATACATCAGAGAAATATTTGTCAATGTTCACTAACATGCTGCCACCCTTTAAAGTAAGACTGCTTCCCCAAATCCCTCCTGTTGACACAAATTATCTTCACACCAGCACTACTAATTAGGTACCAACGCAAAGGTAAGAAACTTATCACTTCTAGAAAATTATAAAATCAACCCAAATTTCAAAATTAAATGCAAATGAAGCTCCCAACATGAATCATTCAAAATGGGAAGTCACTGACCAGTACGAAGGAAGAGGATTTGCTAAAACTGAACCACGTGCTGTGGAAGCAAGGGCTCCGGCACAGCCTCTCCTGAGTACGCCATCCCCATTCTGCCATGGGCCCTGAGCCAGCAGGGCCCCTACTGCGTTTCTTCATTCAAAGTGCTGCACAACCTCTCCACGCAGTTTCTCCTCCACGTGGCCCTCGAGGAGGCGTACTTCCTTCCCTGAGAATGAGGCCTGCTTCTGTTTATCCTCATCTTATTCAGTAGCAATTAAATCAGTGACATGTGGTGCCAAAGTGACCATAGGGAGAGAAAATGTGGGCCCCAAAATCACATCCTTGGCTATTGGGTCATCTTCCAGATAGGACAGAATATTATTTTATGGTGTTGAGGTAATCGTTAAAGTGTCTGCATTAACTCTAAAGATCCCCCAGACAGCTCATGGCCTTTAGGCATCAGTGAAATTCCACTTGAGAAACCAAGTGAACTGTTACTTGTGGTCAACAGAAATGCTCAGTAGAGGCCTCCATGACATCTGTCTCATCCTGAACACAACCCTAGCCCTGAACCCAGGCCCTAGTGTATGTTTAAACATATGTGTATGGAATGAGTGAGTGAAGAAATGTATGTGTAAGTGATGAATTCATGAATGCTTTCCCACCCACTATGAAATCGGCTGCTGTCTGGAGGTGTACAAAAGTTCAAGCCAAACACCATGGGAAGTTCTATTTGAACCTTTGCAAGTTCCCTTTCGAGGCTCCCAAAGCACTGTGTCCTCAATGAAGCAGTGAGGTGTACGCTGTAAGAAAATCTCTATCTTATTACTCGGCTCCTTATAATTCTGAGGTCAGGACTGTAACAACACAGGAACATTACAAAGTCATTGCTCACTAGCCTTTTCACAACGATTAATCAGAAGGGAAAAAATGCCTTATAAATCTGAAGGAAATTAGGCCTTAATTTTCTATTAAATCCTATTCTCTAAAATAAGGAAATGATCACAGAGTCTTACAATCATATCTGAAATGTTCTTTAATTCCGATCAACTAATTTTATGAATGACCTGATTTAAGGCGAGCAAACTTGACCCGTTTGTGTGTGGCCACAGGGCTGCAGGATAAGGACAAGCATAACAGTCCTTGGCTCTTGCAGGTATGCCGAACCGCAGGGAATTCCTCCCATGTGAGTGCACAGAAGCTACAGATACGGCCGTCACACCAACCGTCTTTCCTACGACATTCACCCTGGCCAATGGGAGACTTACAATCACTCAGCCATAGAACAGAAACGCCATGTTCAATCAACATCACTATGGGACCGGGGAGATGGATATCACGTGTATGATTTTTTTCCTACACAGATTGTTAGAACTTGCTAGAACTCAGTGATTACTTCTGCTGGAGGTTCTCAATCCTGATGCCCTCAGAGGCACCTGTGGAGCTATTCAAAACATCTCCACTCAGGTCCCTTAAATACCAGTCACAAGGCTAGCACCCAGGCATCAGCATTTTTAAAGTTCCCCAGATGACCCTAAAGTGTAGACAAGGTTGCATACCATTGGTGTAGAATAACGTCCCTCAGCACAGCAAGTTCAAAACAAAGTTTGAACAAATACAAATTCAAATTCTGAGCTCTGTGATGGAATTATTGGGTGGCCAAAATGTCTGTTTAGGTTTTTTCTGTAAAATAAGACACATTTTTCATTTTCACCAATATCTTTATTGATTTGGACATTTTGAGTATGTCAGCTCTCTCCCACATGGTAGAACATCGACTGTCCTCAGTTCAGGTCTCTGCTTCAACGCTATCGACTTAAACTGGCCTACCCAACCGTGGAACATCATCCAGCAAGGAAGCCTCAACACAGAACTTCACAAACCACTTTTGACAATTTTGATCAGTTACAGCGCCTTCTGCACACACTGCACAAATCTTTTTTATTATGTTTTTACCTTCCTTGAAATAGTAACACATATGCCAAAAATGTTGCATATTTTCTTCCATCTACAATATTAAAATGGCTACACAAAAATTCACCAATTTTTATATGGTTTTTAAAATGCATGCTGGTATGACAGCTGTCACAATAGGATCCAATAAAATTATTTCAAATGGAGTTAAAGACAACTAAGCGTTATTAGAGCCTTCTTATGGGAAAAAAGCAATGAACTTTTCAGTCAACACATCAGAACTATTAAAAAGATTCTCAGGTCATTGCAAAAGATACCAAAAGATTTGGGACAACTTTTCTTTAAAAATGGCCTTCATTTTTTTTCACAGTATAACCATTTCAAGATAACAATCCTGAAACAAACTCTAATCTAGCATATAATACAGCAAGAAAGCAGAGGTCCTCTGCTTAAAGCAAGAACAAGGGGTTAACTACTCTTGAGGCACCTCTGCAGGACCCATGGACTCCTAGAAAGCACTGACTTGGCCCGACACATGTACTAACTCACTGAGTTACCCAAAGCCTGGATGGGAGAGTAGCTCCCTTTCAAGGCACACAGTGAATCAGAAGCTGAGCAGGGATCAGAGCCCAGATGCATGGTGTAGTGGCCTTTTCCATGTCACAAGGGTTCCTATGTCCCCACCTAATTTCATGAGCTACAGGAAATAGCATACTCGAATCTGAAACTCAGTCATAAAGAAAGATAGATTGATAGATTGACAGACCAAGCCATAGGTAAGTAAGGAACAGGGAAGGGAGTGAGCAATTTTCTCCAGATGACTGAAAGAGGAAGTCCTGTCAGCTAAATGTAATGGAATGGATATATCTGTGGTCAATAACCCTGCCTGGAAAGGGAAAATTTAGATAATGCTGAGTACATTAGTGTTTCTAGTAAAACATCAAAACATGTTGAAATGATAAAAACAAAAGAGGAAAGACGCTCTCTAATCTGTGTTTCTCTTTGATTCTTCCCAAATGAAATCTGCGGTCCAGGGAATGAAGCTGAAGTTGCAGGTCCGCCCTTGCCCAAGCCCAGCCCTTGGCCCTGGGAGGGGCCACAGCGATGCGTTACCAGCATCACCCATTTTTATAAGATTGATATAAGAAAGATGTTTTCATTGCAACTAGCTAAGACACTGTCTTACTCAATGTCCCTTAAAGTTGGGTGGTTTGGGAGGAATTACATGCATTTTGGAGGTCTATCTAACAGAAGTTAAATTGGAAGTTTGTAGTTTGGGTACAGTGGTACAAATTTATTATGTATGGTTTGCAGACACTTTCATATGTACGATGGTGTTTAACAGACTTCTTTCCCATCCTCTACACCGATCATACACCAGAACAGTCCCAAAAGTTGAGAACTTCAGCAAAATAGATCTCAACCATTATAACATGTCTTCTTAGGAGGCTTACTTATATCTGTGGGAGTATACTGGACATGTGGATTTTCCAAAGGAGTCCCTCTATATGAATAGACCCTCTTCTTGAGAATTACAGGAGAGAAGTGTGTTCCATCAGACTTCGGAAACAATTTTACATTGTTACACAACATATTTTATAGTCATATATGTAATCTCCCTGAATATATCCTAAACTCTTCTAAGTTTTTAAAACTTTTCCAAACTTCAAGAGCACCTAAACAATGGCATATGTGTATATGTATTTGACTTTCTTTCTCTCTTCCTTTCTTCTCTTTTCTTTCTTTCTTTCTTTCTCTCATTCGTTTCTTTTCCTTCCTTCCTTCCTTCCTTCCTTCCTTCCTTCCTTCCTTCCTTCCTTCCTATCTATCTATCTAAGCATACATTTGTCCAATGAATGAATAAAAATCAAGCCAATGCTAAATAGCAACACATATACTTCAGCAATAAGTCAACAGCTGTAAAACCAGAAGCAAAGGAATGCAAACTTACACAAAGGCACACACAATTGTACTGATGTTAAGTAGGCTTAAATCCAAAGCAGTACTCTACTCTTTCATGAGGCTATTTTCAGTGTTCACCTGTTTAGAAACAAATAAGGGTGACTTAAAGAAAATCTGTTTCTCACACACACACTGCAGTAGGATTATGCTTCCCAAAGAGTGAATGTAGTGAAACTTCCTGTTGCTTTGCCATTAGGTAGGGAGAAACTACTAACAGTTAAGGCAATGTCATAACATAATAACCACTCATAATGACAGGCTAATTAAATAACTGCCAAATAGAATAGATGCGGGGTTTCCAAAGAATGCCATTCTGGGGTGGTGTGTTACTGAAACATGATTTTGAGAGCTGTAAAGTCATTCAAATATTCATACCTGCAATCACATTAAGGAATCAAGGCCTGATGCTAATTTAATGTGACAATCTCAAAGAGCAGATCCATTTTTAAGCAGTGGACTTGTGAAGAGCCTCCTCTTAGAATGTGTGGCTTTGTTTTATAACATTTCTACCCCTGCAGCCACCGCCAAGCCCCCAGTGACTCCGACACTAGGGCAGGTTTCCCCAGTGGCTGCACAAATGCCCCACATCAGTCACAGGAGCCCCAGGAGGGACCCACACAAATCTCATGATCGCATGAGGTCATCACAAGCATCCTCGGGTCAGGCCCAGCCTAAGTGGTTTGACCCTGTGGCTGCTGCTTGTCTGATTCAGGAAACTGCACCACATGTCTAGCTTAAGGCTCACTTACACTGAGCTGCAAAGTGACAAGTACCACTCCTTCAACAAGCCTTTAAAATCTTCATGCAGAAACTAGTCATACTCAAGCAAGCATAGATTTTTATACTGTGTTGACTTCCCTTCCTAAATCTGGTCAGTACCAAATAGCTATGAGAAAATCTTGCATTATTTTATTTCCTATGTTTCATCAGCTGGTACCGAATGATGGAATGAGGGAAGGTCTCGGGCCAGAAACACAGGCAGCTGGCAGACTTTGTGGGGCCGGCACACGTGCTGGAACAGTCCTGTTAGAGGCCAGGGCTTCAGCAGTGTTGCGTTTCAGCAGGGTTCGTCTCCAGGAGAACAACTGCTTTCCTTTCATCCCTCCAAAATGAGAGATATCTGGAAAACAGTTACCATACCTGCTCTACCAACCCGTTGTGCAAGAATGCATTATGTTTTGAGGGATGATTAAAAAACAATCAGTAAACTTCTAAAAACATAGTAATGCCCTCAAGTTTCCAGATGATTTTTCTTTGGGGCCTGTAAAATTTTAGGGGCCACAGTCTACTCTTCTAATAAGGCAGAGAGGAGAATAAGGACGCATTGGCAAGCATTTCTCTAATGCTTGCTGGACTCTGCTGCCCACTAGGCATCATAATCTTGTTCCTAAAGGGAACTTAACGGGAGTGCCAATGAGTGTAGTTCTGTGTACAGTTACATATTGTGAGGAAAGAAATAGGGCCAAGCACAGGCCTGGCCTTGAAGGAAATTTCCAGTCTGTTTTTTTCAACAGAAAAAAGGTATTTTTGACATCTACCACATGCAGGTACCGGAGTAAGTCCTGGAGATATACAGGTCTTCACGTGGGTGAATGTGATATTTCTACTTTCCTCAAGCCCGTGTGTAATGGGGGAGAGGAACACAAACACACAAGTGGAGGAAACTATCAGGACTAAAGTCAGGTGCCAGGGAGGAAACAGAGCTCTGTGACAGAGAACGGAGGGTGACCCACTGTGGTCACAGAAGGCCGTTCTGACCAAGGGACAGTTAAGGCGAGGCCGGGAGGTGAAGGAAGTTTTCCAGCAGCGGACAGGCACAGCGAGCACCTGGCCTCACGGACATGCGCTGGTGAAGCAGAATGGCTGGCGGAGCTGGCTGCAAATGAGCTCAGAGAGGAGGGGAGGGGACGGGTCTGCAGAGACAGGCTGTGCACCAACCAAACTCAACTGTGTAGGTTACGGTAAGGAGTAAAGAACTAGTACAGCCAGACTAATAACCACATGATTTTGTTTAGAAATAAGGCATGTGATACCAATCAAGTAAGCTAGGGTTTGTTGAGGATGATGCTGTATGTTACAATTTCCAGGGCATTGAAGAGTAAACACAACTTATGTCACTGTATAGGACGGTACCCAGTTCGCATAAACAGTAAGCATAATTTCCCTCGCTGGCTCATTACAGTTTCTAGAGTGGGCTGTGGAATCTGAGTTGTTTTGGATTATCTCGGCATGTGAATAGTTTTCCATCAGCCATGCTAACTCTGAGGTCCTTGATTTAAAGTAATCTGCTCTCAAGGGCTGTTTTCATTTAGCCATCCGTATACGCCATTAGTCTTAGATTGCTGATGTTTGGCACAATTTATACAATTGCAACAAACTCATCACTTTCAGTTTTGATATGATAATCAACCTTTTTTTTTCTTGTAAAAATCATACAAAAAATAAATGCCTGTTTATGTGAAATAATTCAGAAATGGCATGTTCTATTTAAACAAATATTTAGATTTAAAAGTTAGGTATTCCATATTTTAGTTTCCTAAGACTTGTTACAAGCACTGAGCAATTTTACTAAAAGATAATTAGACAAGTGCATGTATTTAGAAGAACCAAAGAACATACAGTTAAGAATGTTTCTTTTCCATTCACACTTTTAGCCTTCTTCCTTGCAGGAACTATTGCCACATTTTTTCTTATCCTTATAGAAAGTTGAATACACATACAGGCTTTATTCAATATATACATTTAATTCACACACACTTGGTTCACTTAATAACATAGTTCAGAGGTCCCATAAAAACATGCAGAAATATATTTTTAAGTTGGTTTGAAATTGTATGGATCCATGATATTTAACATAACCAACTCCTTAGGGAAAAATATTGATTTGTTTCCAGTAATTTTCTGTTACCAATGTTTAGCCAAACAAATCAATACTTACAGGGTATTTCCATGTGCTGGCACTAGGTACTCAGCAGTAAAAAGACAGATAAAAAACAGTAAAAAAAGGCAGCAGTCAAAAATTCTTACACCTTATATTCAAGTGGAGTAGATGAAAAACAGATAAACAAGCACATATGTAACTTTTCATACTTACGTGTGGGAATAAGTTTTATAAAAAAAAAAAAGTGAAGCCAGAAAGACAGACAGACAGTGACTGAGAGGCTCCCACCCACAGGACTGTCAGGGAGGCCTCTCTGCAGTGGGGAGATTTGAGGGAAAACAAAACAAAATGTGAACAGGCAAGAGAGCAAAGCAGGAGGACGTCCAGGGAGAGCATGCCAGTCTGAAGAAACAGTACTAGCAAGTGCAAAGGCCCTGAGGTGGGGGCTCAGGGCAGGTTTAAAGGGCAGTGTGGCCGGATCGGAGTGAACGGGGGGCAGTGTGTGCAGCAGGCTGGGAAGCGCAGGCCGGAAAGCTGCACATTCGGGCTCATAAGCTACAGTGAAAACCTTGGGCACGGCACCGACACCGACCGTGACAGTGACGTTCCGAGGACTGGGGCACAGGAGGGCAACAACTGGATTTCCACTCTGGGATCACTCCAACTGGTCTCTGAGGCACAGATGAGGAGATACAGCCGAGAAGGCACGTGAAAAACCCAGGGGCCTGTGGGTACCACGCTTGCCCAGACAGCACAGCCCAGACCTGATTGCAGGTGAGTAAGAAGGTGCTGAGTGGCTGTACTTGAAATCTAGCTGGAAGGCAGAGCTAACAGGCATCGCTGCTGTTCGAGACAAAACGCATACAAAGGAAAGGAGTCAAGGAGAATGCCAAGGCTCTGTCGTGAGGATGGGACCCTTCATCAGGATGGGGAACATTAGAACAGTGGGCTTGCGGGGCAGGAAGCGAACAGAGTGTGCGGAGGGGAGATAGAGATGGGTTTCAATGCGTTGACTCTGAAGTGCATAGAAGAATTCATGGGGGTGGTGTTGCAGAGCCACTTCCAAATGCATCTGGAATTCAGGCAAAGACTGGGCTCCGAAGCTAAGTGCCTAGGTCTCCTGCGTAGGAGTATTATTTAGAGCCACAGGGATGGAACATGCAGCTTTCACAAATGCCCACGTAAACCTCTCAGAGATGCCCCAGGAAGGAGAACTGCTCACCGGACGTGTGTGTGTTTGTGTGTGTGTGCGCATGTATACTGTTTTATAGGTGCCGTTGTTAGGGTTCCCTTCCAAAGCACAATATCCCTTCCACTTAAATTTACAGTATTTATTTATCTTGGATGAATTAGAAGCTATTTCAGTATAATTATGACCATTAATTCTTACTGTTCTAGAGATTTAGATGTTTGGGGTGCCAGCTGAAGTAGTTTCAGATAGAAATACAGTTCTGAAACACACATACATATTTGTACTAGGAATTATCAGATATATGAGCTCATACATTCTGACAACATTCTGGGAGATGAATACGACTAATATTATTTAATAAATTAAGATACATTCTGACAACATTCTGGGAGATGAATACGACTAATATTATTTAATAAATTAAGATAATAAATTCTCAGGAATGAAAGAATGTTCTGAAGGACTCCAAACCAGTAAGTGGGTTAGGGTCTGAACTCAGAATGAGGCAACTGCTTGGCTTCCCCTGGATAAGATGCTGGGTACGCAGAATCACCATCTAGATGTGTATTTAGTGTGGAATGCATAAACACTGCCCCTACCGGACAAATCCTCGCTTTCCTTCAGGCCCGCCCATGGCTCTGTCCTGGGCGTTTGGCATGTATCAACGAGAAAAACACAGACCCCAATCTCATGGCAGCCGTGAAGGCAGGGATAGGAGAGACAGATGATGAAAAAGAAAACCATGTTTGGAACTTAGGTTACAGAGAATGAGGGCAGTGGGGAAAAGACCAAAACCAAGAGGGAGGGAGAGGGAGAGAGAGAGAGAAGAGTAAGTAAGCAGGGCAGTGTGGTGTGCTGAGGAGCAGAGCAGGATCAAGATCTAAGAGCATGAGAAAGACTGAGCTCATGGAGACAGTGATTTTTGAGCCAAGACTTGAAGGAATCCTAAGAATTGTTGAAGATTAGACTATGCATAAAACTCAGACATCATTCTAAACATAGGGCTTGATGTTGCAAGTCGAGGACCAGAAGAGACTGTGTAAGCTGAACACCCCTGAACAGGAAGTAAAAATTCAAACGCCCGACTGCAAAGTTAATAGTGTCATTTTCACATGCAAAGGACACCGCACCCACCCATCGTGGCCTTGTCGACGGTCAGCTTTCCAAACAGGAGTGATGGATCCTTTCAACTAACTGGCTACCCTGTGTTGTAAAGGCCCGAGCCTCCTCCATCCCCATGGATGATTCTGTCCAGAAGCAGGTGATGAAAATCACAGACAAGCCACCATAGCTATCCTGTGATCTGGGGACCAAGCTGTGTAATAAAATAATAACAAGGATGACTCAAACACTGAAGATCAGAGAATGAGACATGCAGCTTGAAAGAAGCATGGACAATACAAAGTTCAAATCCATTTTCAACTGTTAAACATTATTTAACAGTTGAGAAAGCCAGGTTCAGGGAGGTGAGGTGACAATCAAAGTCACCAAGTAAACCGGCGACAAGACCGTCGTCAGCTAAACGAAAAACCAGCCTGTTCCCCACAAACTCCAGGCTTCCATCTTTTCGACTTCAGCTCCTGCTCCCATTAGACACCGCTTTCATCTGCCGCCACACAGATGCCTTTTGAACAACACCCAAAGGCAAATCACAACAAAACCGTTGTTTCCTAAAACAAAGACAGCAGGTAAAACCGATGACAGACACTTGGGTGAGGGCTGCTGTGAGCCAGACTCTGTTCTGAATGCTTCACTGAACTTGTTTGGTCTTCACCAACGTACAGTGACAAGCTGGGTATTATCACTACCTGAATCTTACAGGGGAGGGAACTGAGGATCAGAGAGGTTAAGTAACCTGCCTGAACGAACTCAGTCTGCTGACGGTACAGTTGAGCCCAGAGTGCCTAGCTGAAGAATCTGTTCTCTCGATTCTCCTGTTCAGTGCTTTCAGATATAGATGTACGTGTGTACTTGGTCAGAACAATATGATTGCTAATTTCAAAATGTTTTTGTAACATTGTTAGCTAAAATTTCTCACCAGGCGTATTCATTTTAAGTCGATTCATCAAGTACTTATTGAGCGACCGCCGCATTCCAGCCAGGGTGCATGTTACTCCGTAGCCAGTTTCCCCCACGCAATGAACCATCTCTGATGTGCCTCTAAAACCCGTTAGCTTTTACAACACCATGAAAAACAGCTTCAACAAATTAGATACATCCTTTTATAGTGACTCAATAGTTCCATAAAATTAGCATCGATCCATAGATTCTCCCGTGACAACTGTGTTTGGTAAGGATCCTTAGCTGTTATCTAAGCTCTCAAATACTTGCAAAGAAGTCTGCAGGCGGAAAGGAAATGTTCTTCATCTCATTTCTAGTCACGTTGTTTGTTTTTTTAAATGAAAGTGTCTAGAAATAAATATGATAGTAATGATTCCTAAAAGTTATGATGCACTTTGCTAAGCACCTGGTATGCCTTCACATACGTCTGTAGTTACATACATACATACATGTGTATGTGTACACACACACATATGTATTGTACCTACTGAAGTAGAACTTCCAGTGACATACACAGACACGAACCACCCAGTGTGAGATTTACAAAGGGATACACCTGGGTAAGCAATAGTCAGTCACTACGGTACGTTTCCATCGCCCTGGAAAGTTCCCTGATGCCCTGTCCTAATCAACCCCCTCCCCCAGAGGCAGTGACTATTCTGGATTCTATCACATTTAAATTTTTAACTGTACCCACAACTGTACGATGGGATTGTTCCAATAAATATCTAACTCTGACACCTGTGTGCTTGGCTGCCATGCGGCCCTACTGCATTTCCTCTCAGCAGACACTCAGCTCACCTCTGCGGGGCCCTCCGAGAGGAGCGGGCCATGATGGCCTGCCGTCTCTCTCTGCGTGGAGAGTGGTGCTATATACACTGCCCTCGGGGGAATGGGAAAAACAGTCACTGAGATCACGTTGCACTTTCTGTGGTTCAGACGAGAAATGCCGCTGCGAGCTCACGAAGGTAAAGGCAGACAGGGGAGGTGGGCGTCAGTGACATGGACACATCTCTCAGAGGGAAAGGAGCTGCCCATTCCCGCTGACAGCTCCGCTGCGGGAAGTTGGACCAGGGATGCTTGTCCCCGGCTTTTTCTACATCAGCTAGACTTGGACATAATATCTCATCAGGTTTAAATACTTTGTAACTAGTCCATTAAAAGGACATATTATAAACACAAAGAGGTCAGTCCACGGATCGACAGTTTGAGACCGGCTGCGGGCCTCCTCAGCCTGCAAAACACCAGGAACGGCTTCTTCAGTGACAGAAGTGGAGCCACGAACCTTTGACATTCACGGCCAACTTTAGGAGCAAATGTCTGTCATTACACAGCAAAAGTTACACAGTCCAGACTCGGGTCTGTGACCAGCACTCCTGATCACTGAGACAAGCAGAGGCCTGCTATACACACTTACCAAGCAAACACCAGCAAGAAGAGCTGGCAACAGGAAGCTAGAGCAGAATAAAAGAAAATTAGACGAGGAGAGCTGGAAAGAGTATAGAACGAGAGAGATGATGGAAGGCAGGAAGGAACGCAGTGGGACGTTTGCTGCTCCTGGGCTGTCCGTAGGCTTTAAGCAGCTGGCCTTTATGGCCCAGGCCACACCCAGGACCTCGAGCCTCTTCCAAGTGAGAACGGAGTGGTGCTGAGTGCTGTGCATGGAGAAGGGAGCTAACCCTGGTATTTATTTACTCGAGCTCAATGAGAGCAATTGCAGGGGCTGAATCCCTTGACCCCAGCGAGTGACTGCAGGGTCTCCAGGAATTCAGAAATGTATTATTTGGAAGTCAGGGCACTCGCAAAATAGTCTGATCCTATCACCCTGGCTGGGGAAAGTGGTTTGAACAAGGGGAGAGTTTCTAATCCCTGGCAATAGAGTCTTTTATCAGGAAACTGCGCTTGCTTTAATAGGTGCCATTGCATTATCGGTTGAAAACAAGAATAAAGGCATCGCTTCCGTGTCCACCCACACACCCGGGGCCCCATTAAGACAGCCACAGTGAAGATTTCCAAGCAAACCAATCTCCCAGGATTTATACACTCAGTGAACCGTGGTGACACGTTCCTCCTCCGGTCCCGCAGACCCGTCTGACAGGCAGGCCAGGGGCCGCCGCTCACACGGCTTCCTTTATATGAGGCGGCTCACACTTGGCCACAGGAATCTGGAGCAATAATGGAGAGCATCACCTATCTGTGTAGCAGCAAAGGTGAAAGGAAGAGGAGAGCGGAAGCTGCAGAGAGATCCGGGCAGCACAGACAGGAGAAGCAGCTGGGATGAGGCCGCGTTGAACCTTCTGTCCTCTGCTGACCATCTCGGCTCTTCATTTGATCTTATCTGCCTATCTCATTCTTCTCCAGTTTGCCTCACGCCATCTCCGTTGATACTGAAGTACAGAAAGCTGAACGACTTAAGTTCTCACTGTGCACAGGGCGCCGTGCCACGAGCGTTGCATGCACTACCTCACAATGCACTCGGGGGCACGCGCTGCCATGTCCGTTTTCAGGAAGATGCGGGGAGAGGAAGGGATGTGCCGGAGGAGGTCCCATGGCCAGGATCGCGGCCCCAGCGCCTGGGCTCAGCTCCCAGTGGAACCCCGCGCGCCTTCTGCGACAAGAGCACTCCATTCTCTGTTTTCGCTCTGCTCCCTCCCTAATGGTCACCCCTGTCCCTGAGGTGGACAGATGTATGGTGCCTTCCTCGTGGGATATGTGCCTGTCAGATGACTGGAACTGAGTCCAGAGGACGACTTTTTTCTCAGGAGGAGGCTAACGGGAATGTGTTCAGAGAAGAGGAAAGTGCAGGAAAAGATGAGAGTGGATAAAATAATTCAAGATGCCCAGCCTTGGGAAAGGAAGGCTAAGACATAAAGAAATGGAAGAGTTTTAGCATTACAAAAATCACATGTTGTGGGAAACAGAAAATACATTAGAGGCACATGATCCCATTTCACAGATGAGATAACTGAGGCCCAGCTTTTTCCATGGAGTAGGGACCTGTCCCAATGCCTCTGACCCCTCTACCTTTACTCCCTTCTCTTCATCCCACTTCCGCACCAGGGACCACTACCGCCCTCGCATGTGACTTAAGAGATTATGACAATGGCTATGGGTTACAGGGAAGGCACAGAGATGCAAATTGGGCCCAATCTGAGGAGGCCTGATTTCAGAAGCAAGGCCCCACGCTGCCTCACAGTATAGGGAGGGCCTCTGGGATCACATCTGGCTGGCATCTGTTAGCCGTGCTACCCATGGCGTCCCTGCAGTGAATGGCGATTTAGGCAAGGTGGTGTTAAGCAAACTCAGTTCTGTGGACCCGTGTCTGGCTGGCTTCAAAAGAATCTAATCTCTCAGCAGCTCTTAAAATGATAGGGATTCCCCAATTCCCATCTCAGAAATTCCGATTCAGGAGGTTTTGAGAAACCATGGAATCAGGTCACTTCTGAGGGACCTTCTAACAGTGAGATTCCATCCCCATGTTACTTTCTCCTGCACAGCTGCAGCCAGTACTGAGCCAACACATGTGACGCGTAGCCCACAGCAGACTCGGAGGCGGGAACGAGAGGCACTGCTGTCTCAGACTGCCTGTGTTTCCTAGGCAGGTAACAAACACATCCTTTCTGCTCTCAGTGTCCACTCTCTCTCTTTTTTTTTACCAAATTTTAAAAAAGATTTTATTTATTTTTAGAGAGAAGAGAAAGGAGGGAGAGAGGAAGACAACATCGATGTGCTAAGGAAACACTGATTACTTGCCTTTTGCATGCCCCCAACCGGGGACCTGGCCTGCAACCCAAACATGTACCCTGACTGGGAATCGAACTGGTGTCCTTTTAGTTTGCAGGACGATGGTCCATCTACTGAGCCACACCAGTTAGGACCAGTGTCCACTTGAAAATGGAAGAAACATATTGTTTTCCAGAGTACTCAGAACCTGACAATGATAAACCACATTCTGCACCATGTAATGTCTCCTTCATACAATTACTAGAATGGGAAAAACTATGGAGTCAGAAGGCAGACCAGTGGTTACCTGGGGCTGGGAATGCGAAGAAGAGCTGACTCAGTGGGCACAAGGAAACTTGCTGAGCTGATGGAAGTGTTCTAAAGCTGCCCATTGCAGCACTGTATAAATGGACCAAAAAAGCATTGTATTCTTATGGGTGAAATCCACAATATGTCACTAATACCTAACAAAGCTGAAAAACATGAAGGAGAAAATGTATTTCCTTATTCGTTTTTTTTAAATAAGCATTTGTGGCCAAATCTATCCTGTCTAGCCACAGGCATCCTCCCTGCTGGTCACTGCTATGCTCACCATGAGGCCGAAAGCCCTTGATCTCAGTGTGTGGGCTCCTGCTCACACCTAGAGGGTGAAACCTCTTTGTACCATCACAGCAACATCATTCCATGGGGCCAGCAGGCCTGTGACCAATTTGGGCTGCGCATTCTGAGACACGAGGAGTCTACACAGGGTTGGGGCGGTGATCCCTCTGAGACTAAGCAGGCAAAAGCTCATGAGAGGGAATACTTATCACCTGCATGTCCTGCCACCATTGTCCTGACTTAAAAGTGGCACATAGAGATGAGCATGAAGAGTTGAGGGTGGTGGAGCAGAAAGAAAGTTCTGATCCTTGGAGACACTGCTTAACGTTGGCTCCTGCCCGGAGTGTCTGGGAGTGGCTGGCATCTACATGTGCGCAAAGTCAGCCCTCGTGCACTTGGGCTATGGGAGCGAGCTTTCTGTCACTTGCAGTCCCATGTAAACTTTACTCGCATAGCATTGAAACTCTTTCAAGTGAAGTCTCTCGCAAAGCCCCCAAGGAGGAAACAAACGCAGTGGCCAGGTGACATCAGAAACACAGATGGGGTGTTTCCAGGGCCGTTTCTCCCCACACCCCTGCAGAGGTTCATCCATGCGGCCAATAGGCCACAATCAGCATCTGTTAAGGTCGAGACCTCCAGTCACCAGGGATGCTCAGATCTCCCCAGGGATCTGAGAGTTCTCGACAACATTTGTTCTCATGTCTGTTTTTCTTTGCTTTTTGCCTGCTTATTTTGTTTATGCAAATCTGATCTAGAAAATGTTGATCTGATTCACGGCCGATGGCTCCCACTGTGAAGGTGTGGCATCTGAGTTTGTGTTCACTATAGGATCGTGTTGGGGACCAGCAAGTCCACGCTGCTGTGAACGATGAGGGGGGCGCCGAATGGGACTGAACACCACATGGTACATTCCCTGCAGGTGCAGGTCAAAGGCCACCAGGGCGTGCATGTGAAAGGAAAGGAGATGTGAAGGGGAAAAGTTACAGAGCAACTGAGAGTCTGTCCAGAACGCAGGAGTCTGAATGCACCAAAATCTAAACAGTCTCTGAACAGCCGCCGGCCTCCTGCTCGTGAGGCCAGCCTCATTAAATTTCGGTAAAGTTCTCTACGAAAAGCACTGATTTTGATAATGTGAACATTACATTACATAGCTTTCTCTGTATTTGATTCATAAATTTGTTTTAGTATTATAGCTGTCCGACAAAGATGAAAACAGGTAAATATTTCTATTTCAAGACATAATATCCTGGTGGATATTTTGGGTTTGTACATATTTAAATAACAGTATCATGAAAATAATGAAATCAACAATGGACGAAGAGATCTTTTTTCCAGTCCTGTTAAAAGGGGTTGCTGTATCACTCAAATTCAAGAAATTCTGAACTATATCTCTCAAATCAAGAAATTCTGAACTATATCTCTCAAATTCAAGAAATTTTGGCTCTTGATAGCCAAATGCCTTCCAGATGGTGAAATCCGTGACCCCAGGAACTTCCTCATCTGACGAAACAAACACAACACACTTTCACCAACAGTGTTGTACAGGCCCTTTGAGGCGGGTTTTAAAATGGAATTAAGGGTTAAAGAAATGCATTAAAAATAAGGTATATACAACGTTCTGTATTTCCTTTCAGGAGTTTGCCTGGACACTAACGTCCCCAGGAGTGGCACCCTGAGTGAGCTCTCACCACTGCAACCGTCCACCCGCCTGCAGCCAGCCTGTCACTCGACACCCCGGCAGGAACGTCACTGAGGGAACACACATGGGTTAAAAATAAGGCCTGAGGAGCCGGCCCCCCCTTGCTTAGGAAATCTGAACCCTCGGACGATGCTGGTCTTACAAAACGTGCTCTCTGATTGCTTCCAGAAGGCACAGCAGGGCAGACTGACCGTGGGGTCTCCTACAGTGAAGATGGTAAAACAATTTTCCCCACGGGGGCCATGGCTGATTCACACACTTTAGGTCAAGCAAGTCTGTGCCTGCGGCTTCTCGCCATTTCCAGAATGTGTTTGGCCCCTGGGCGTGGGCATCCTCCGCCTGCCTCGTGGCCAAGGCCGGGCTATGGTCACTCCTCTCACCTCTGCCCTGGATTTCTTCTCTGGCCTCTGCTCTGTTTATTTCTTTTCAGATGTCAAGGGAGCTTGATTTTTTCCCCCTCTTATACTTCTAGTACAGGGAATCTACAGAGTTTCTTCCAAGTTTCAGGCACTGCTACTCGTAATCCTGCAACCCGGAGTTGCTATTTCACGCCTGCTCTGCTCAGCCCTTGACGCGGACTAAATTTAGAAGAGGATGACATTAGAGCTCACTGGAGGCTCCTTTTTCACCGGCAGTGGGCTTGGCTATGGTTCGTGTCGCTCCCTAATCTGTCTTGGCATTTTGCTCACTCAGTAGGCACTTCAGAGAAACACAGCGCAGTCACTGTCTGTTCTGACTTCCCACTGCATCCCCTTCTTGTTCTGGGTCCCACGGTTCAGAGCCTCCCCATTCCTGCCCAACACCACAAATGGGGGGTTGACGCAGAATAAGAAATCCTGTTGCCTCATTCCCTCTTCCAAGCACAGAACCGTGGAGAACATAAAACTGCTGGCTGGAAACCAAATTCCACCAATAGGACATGTCTACTCATCCTAGGTTGTACACAGAGAAAGACGGGAAAAATTACAGCCCTCCACGCTTCATTTATCCTTTAATCTTACTCTCCACTGTGAACTACTTGTTGAGAGATTTTAGAACCAAAGTAAATACACACTTGTTTTTATAGTGGTCCACCCTAAGAGGGCTAGCTACTACTCTGCTGCTATTCAAGAAGTATCCAAGAATCTATTCATTCATCTGTTTCCTCAACCAGACTCTTGGCCAAACCCCCTTTGGAAAACACCATTGCTGTCACCGGTTATTCTGCCAGAAATCACAAAGTTGTAGTGATATTTAGTTCACCCCTTTCTGAGCTAACCCAGTTTCTTAAATGCAATTGCAATATTTTATGTGTTTTATAATTGCTAGGCAGAGAAAAAGGTATAGCTTTCCTATGGGGAGGAAAAATCTATGTTGCATTATAGCTAATGCATGTGAGAAAGATTATTTAAAATTTGCTTTTTGAAAAATGCACTCTTCAGTAAGGTGTAAAATAAAATCAATCAATCAATAAAATAAAATTCACACCATCATGTCTCTATCTTTTAACAGTGACTTTGAGTAAATTACTGTTTTCTGTTACTTTTTAGTCATCTATATTCCATATTTTTGAGAGTACAGCTGCCAGTTTTTTCAACTCAGAAAAACTTTTAATTATTACAGAAACAGAATTACAAATGTTGGTCCAGCACATTTCTAGGCAAATATATTGCTGGGCCCCTTTAAGGGCCATCATAATGTCACAGGCTAATAAAAGGTGCCAGCAACTGGTCCACATACATCTGTTCCTACACGCAGAAAGCATAATCCAGAGTAGAAACTTCAAACTCTAATTCTCTCCCGAAATGAGAGCCATTTTCTGCTGCAAACACTGCTCTCAAAACTCTCCTGAAGCAAAGAACACAGACAGTTTCACTTAAAATGATCTTTCTTGCCAATGAATTGTCTTTCCTCACAGAAAAGTTCCAGAAGGTTGGAGCCGGGTGACAACACATGAATTCACCCACTTTTTTCCATGTTGTGCTGCCAGCTAAATCCTAGCTTTCAAAAGTCTCTCTGCCCTGCTGAAAGTCAGATCTTGAAGGGAGTAGGGGAGAGAGAGATTACAAGACCACACCAAATGTTTAAGTGACGGAGTTCTGACTTGCACGCACACACACACACACACACACACACACACACACACACACCCTGGAAACTCAGAGTTCATGCAAGCAAACAGCAGGCTTAGAAAGTGAAGAGAAGCGTGGAAACAGAAGAACGCCACAGTCCCCTACCTCTCTCGTCTGCTTCCCCAAGCAGCTGATGGAAATCGCCCTCAGTCCCAGGCGGGCGTGTGCTGAGAGGCTGGGAAGGAGGCGGCGGCCTCGGGCCGCCGAGCGTGAGCAGGCCCAGCCTGTGCTCAGAAGCTGCCCCAGTCAGATTTTCCAAAAGTGGAACTGCAGCCAAGTCCCTGCCCATGCCTGAAGAATTTCCTGAACAGCATTCCCGTTCTTTTTCTGACTGCTTTGAAACCGTACTCTGTCTGTGCTTCAATACGGCTTTGTCAGGCCAGCTCGGAGCTACTGGGCTGTCTCCAGCTATCAATGGGAAACACATGTGCGGAGCGCGGACCCGCTCCCCTGCCACAGCGCCCACAGCGCCTGCTGGGCTCACATGCACGACCACAAAGGAAACCGCCTCTAGAACCAATTCAGATTTCACAGACATTCTCCACACGGGCTCTGCGCTGTGGTGCTAGATGCTGGAGATAAGCCTTCTCTTTCTTCTGCTCAAGATTGCCCCCTTTTCACTTGCTGCTCCTATTCGCATTCCTCGCTGACCCCTGGGCGCCCCCACCCCAGCTCTCCCCGGCCCTGATAACAAGCCTGTTACGGCTGAGAGATGTGGATTCTAATGGGATCTCCTTACCTGCGTTGCCTCAGTCTTCACTCAACATCCCAGCTGCTGGAGGGGGAACAGTATTTTTAGCATTTCCAGACTGCTTCAGGACTTCGGAGCTGTGCCTTCGTCCTGATGTGTGTGCATCCATGGCTGCGGCAACTAAAAGGAGTGCAATTATCTCTTAGGCACTTTTGCTGCTCTCCGCTCCGTAAGTGTGCGGGTCCGACCACGGAACATTTTACGGGCTCTGGCGATGCATGTTACGGTTATAGGAAACAGAAAGGTGAGCCGAAGGCCCTTTAATCAGAATGTGTCCTCAGTTGGTGCACCTGTGATTATTTCTGGATGACACTCTATCATGATGTCCCCTGTACATTCTGCTGGGTTTTGTGGTCTACCTTAGGCCTTTCTCTTTTCCATGGAACAAGAGGAAATCTCTAAAGATACGAAGACGACACCCCTTCTCCTTTTCCCACCGAAACTCAGAACCTTAAGAGCCCAGGCTAAGTTGTCAAGGTAACACTGTAGAAAAGAGATGATTTAAAGAGAGAGCCTCCTCTGTTTTGAGGGTTTTTCATTTGATATTAACATTTAACTTCCTAAAATTATACCCCATTAGCAACTTATTTTAAAGGACTGGCTTGCCAGATTGTCACCGTGCTGTGCATTCCTGAGCGGGTGTTGTAGTTAACAGGATCTGGCGGGGTCTTGAGTTTAGCATCTAATTGTAATGGGCACTTGCAACAGGATTAGATTTTTGCCTTGGGGAGCAGAGTGTGTTGGGGGGTGGTGATGGGGGAGAAGGGACCGTGTGCACTCTAAGGTCAGAATGCAATTACAGAATCAGAGAACTTTAGAGCTGGAAGGAACCCCAGAGAGCGTCCAACCCAAATTGTTTCTACCCTCATGTTACAGAGGGAAATGGAGGCCCTGCCAGATTTGAGGACTCATCCGGAGCTGCAAAGACAGTTACTGCTAGAGTTGAGGCCAGAACAAGGGATTTGGGCTAATTTTCTATGTGCTTTCCTTATCCCAGAAGCATTTGGTAGAGGAGATATCATGTCACCTTCACAAGAGTAGGCTTATAATTAGTTGGCCTAGGTTTAACTTTAGCTTTGTCTGTGAATTTTGGTCAGCTTGCTTAACCTTGAGGACTTAGTATCCTTGTCTGCAAAATGGGGACAATAATAGGATCTAACTCATGGAATTGTTAGGGATATGGAGAGATAATCCATATAAAGGATTTATTATAGAGCCTATAAATAAATTTCGGTTTAGTTTCCTTTTAATGGAGCAAAAACCAGACCCTTTCTCTTACCTAAAAGCTAAGCTGTCCTCTTACACCTAGTTCAAGCTCCTAGAATAAACTACTGAATGGGCAGGTTTTCTGCCACCTTAACATAACAGGGGCCTATCACCTTAGACACAGGCATGAGTCCTAATGCCTCAGGGGAACGTGGAGCTGACCACACAACTACACTTTTCATTCATCTCCTAAGCATAACGCTGAAGCCTTTCCTCAAGACTAACTCACAGGGAAGGAAAAGAGTGACATCTGACTTGCCGTCCAGGGCAGGGGGCAGAACCAAGGGCCACTTGCAGAGAACTGGACTCTCTCTCCAAAGGGTAGAGCTCGAGGTTACCATTCTAACAATTGGAGGCCATTAACAATCGCAATTCCCACATTTGGTAATTGCAACGTCCTAAATGAACAACAACAACAATGCAACACCTGTAAGTTGAGGAAGAAACCTTACTGAGGAGATAGCTGCTACCAGTTCTAACGAATCATATTTCCAACTGGGGTTCCAGGTTCCAGAGCTTTTGTCTCAGAGTCAAAACTAGCAAGTGCTTAAAGAACCACTCACTTCTTATTAATCATGTTTGGTGTGCCCAGCTACTTTTGGGGAAACCAAAGAGGAAGAATAATTAGTTTTGAGTGGTTTACAGAATGGTGTCTGTAATCAATTAAAACAAGCAAACAAGCATGAAACTGGCAGAACTCAGCCCAGGCTTACACAAGAACAGAACGATGGTGATATGATACATCAGATGCTGCCCCAGCAGCTCCTCAGATACTGGCTACCTGGCTCCTTCCATGTGGGCGTTTGCCACCCAGCTTGAGATCCAGCCTCACGATGACCAGCTGGAAAATCCCGAAAAGTTACTTAACTCTTCCAAGGTTAAGAAAAATTATCCAAAACTTGAAAATAATACCAAGAGGTTATCATGTTCATTCAAAGTCACACCAGGCAATGGATTAACAGTCCATTTCAAGAATTACTTAAGGGAAATGTGCTTTTGTTCAAAGTAAAATTCAATTTACTACTGAATAAAGATCCCAAAGTTAGTAAAGCTACACGTTACCTTGGAGAATTCCGCCTGTTAAAGATACAAATTATTTCTCTCCAGTAGAAAAAATGTGCCGGTGTGTTGCACTACAAAACACTAACCAGTTTTGTATCTAATCGAGCAATCTGTGCTGACATTCATTTACTTCTGCACCTAAAACAAGAAGCTCCTCGAACGATACAGGCGCCAGTCTTACCATCGTACTCACTCCCTCATCAGTTAATGCATCAAATCAAATCTTTGATGTATTTCAGTTCATATTTGTAGGAGTAATGTTTTTAATTTTCGAAAATTATGGCTGGATACAATTTCATTTTCCACAACCGTATGATGAGTGTTACAAGCTTTATGTGACATAATGCATAATAAAGCACTTAGCGAAGTGTCTAGCACATAGCAAATGCTCAAACTATGGAAATGCTTCCATTATCTAATACTGTAGTATCTGGTGTTCATTTCCGTAAAGGCCTCTGGAGCTCACTGGGCTGGATCGGTCATCAGTCTCTTTCCTATCATGCTTTTCAATTCTCGCCACTGGATTCTGAACGCCCTCTATGGTGACCCCTCCTCCTGGAACTTTTCCACAGATGTTAACTTTTCTTTTCAGAGATTTCTACTTTGAATGTTCTAAAATTAATCCCTGAAATAGATCTCTCTATAACACATACAGACTCTATAGCTGCTAATCATGAAGTTCAGTTAAAACTTCGGGCCTTAAGGGTCACGTGGATGGCAAAATATTCTCAACTAGAACAAAACTCCTTGAGGACAAGGGTTTTTGTCTGCATCATCTCCTGCCATATTCCCACTATCTAGGACTGGTACGAAATTGGCCCTCATATTTACCAGTTGAATAAATAACAGCCTTTGACTTACCTAAAAACAGGGGGGTCTAACTCATTCTTTTTAAAAATTATTTTGACTTACAGTTTAAACATGTCTGGTACTATTGGGTCATTTCTTCCCATTATGGCTTTGATTCCTTTTATCATCTGTTTTGCTTTCTTCTAGGAATGTTTCAGTCCGGCTAACCTCCTCATGAAACTTGGTGCTGAGAGGTGAATGAACTTCAGGTGTGCTGGGTCTGATTCAGGGGCAGCGGAACAGCTCCCTCTCTCACGTAGGCCGCTTGCTTCTGTTAATGTGGTCCTTGGTAATGCCAGCTTCGGGGGCAGTGACCTTGAGTACTGCTGGGAAGCCAGCTCCAGCGCCTGTGTCACAGGCAATCTTATTAAGGTGCACCTGCTCCATGGTTCACATCGAGGTTCTCCGGCCTAGCTTTCTGTGAGACGCTGGAGGGAGCTCGAAAGGTGATGGGAGCCGGGGGGCCGACCCAGAGGCTATGACTGCGCTGGACTGCAGTAGGAGCCAGAGAACTGCATCTTGTTTTCAGCCCCCACTGCCTCAGTGATTCCAGCAGGAGCCGGGCTTAAGAATCACCAAGTTACAGTGATAACTGGGCCTTTTAGAACATGAACTTCATTGTGTCACTCTGTGACCTCCAATACTTAAATGACTTCCCATTGCCCGAACAGGAGCCACGGCCACCCTCGCTGTGACTTCACAGCCCTGGCTTGATCTGGTCCCTTGTCTACCTCTTCGGTCTCGTCTGCAGCCACTCTGCTTCTGTCCAGTCCCTCAAAGAAATCGTGTGTCTGTCCACTCGAGAACTTTCAAAAAAGCCATCCTCTCCTTCTGGAAAGAATTCTCTTTCTCCTGGAAGTTACCCTCACTCTATGTTTAGTTGTAGTTTTATTTGACTCATATCATTCTTGCCTGATAGAAAAGGGATAATTTCCTTGAGGGCTTCGTTTCCTGCTTGCTATTGTATCCTCATTCCTTGTCTGGCTCAAAGGAAGCAACATTAGGCATCTTTAAGTGAGTAAGTGAAGTTTTTTCCTTCTTTTTAAACCTAATTACAGGAACATACTGATAACCCCACTTTATTTTGAATTTATTTAATCTTTCTTGCATTTTAAAATATGGCATTATATAAGATATTGACTTCTCTTATAACGTGTAAACATTCTCAAAAACCAGTAAGCCATTTTACATGTTCATCTAAACAGCATGGTGCAAAATTACCAAGTCAGGTCCTTGGCAAAGTCCTTAAGGCCTGAGGCACAAGGTGGGTAGGTTCTAGAGAGGAATGTTCGCTGTACCACTCGCCTGGGCGGGCGGGCTAAGCTCAGACAATACTGTGGGGTCATACAAAGGCCAAAGTATTTATGGCACAAACTTGAAAAGAGGCATTTGTCAGGACCCTTTTGGTTACCGCAATTAGAGCGCATTCAAGTTAGCCTAAGGAAAAGGAAAGGGAGGGAGGGAGGGTGGAGGCATATAACTCCAGGGCAAGTGGTAGATTTTTAAGGTGAGATGTACCATAGCAGTTAAGGCACAGGCAAGGCTCGACCTCCTCCTTCTCCCAGGCTTCCCTGGGCTTTGTTCTCCGTATTTCTCTCTCTATTGGGTAGCGAGGCATCCACAGGTGGTCCCAAGCTCACTGTCACAGGGAAAATAAAGAATCTTTTCTGGGAAGGACTCTATGTTGCCTGGATTGAGTCACACGCTTATTTCTTAACAGATCGCTATGATCAGGGTGATGGGCCCTCGTCTTGGCCATAAGTGGCTCGTATGCCGACCCTGGAGACTGAAGAGACAACCAGCACCACCTGCACCACACAACCAGCGAGGCTGATGGAGCAACTGAGAGGTCATGGGCAGACTGAGCTCCTGCACCAACTACGGACGACAGGGCCCCCGCGACACACTCCTGATTCTGCCCAGGGAAGGCTCATTAGGAAATAATATGGAGTGATATTTAATTAAATGATAGAGAAAGTATTTACCATATACATGGCCAAGAGAGTTGAGTTAGAGTTAAACTAATGGCAGATAATCAGAACAGTAACATTATGCCAGCCTTTCATTTACAGGTTCATTTCACAAATAATACCTGATGGGAAATGACACTCACCCTGCTCTGGCTCTTCAAAGCAGACGGAGCAAATCCAAGCCTGCTTTTCAATGGCCAAGGGCAAAATTATCTGGTTGACTTTGAAAAGACTTTTTTTTTATCCTTTTGGAGGAAATCTGGACCAGGAAGTTTGGCTCAATGACAAATCAATGACCCATAGTTTTGAGAATATCTCCACTGGCCAAACACAGTGTTTAGGCTGAAGTCACTTTCTGTTTTGGAAATCCTACATATTTGCATGATGCACAGTGAAGGGTTCTCAAACGAAGTCATGACTTTGAGAAGGAACTGACACATTTGATCATCAGTGTGACTAGTAATGAAATACACTGAAAATATATCTTTTATAAAAAGTTAATTAAACCATGTAAAGTGAACACTGGTACAGTCACGTAGATGGTTATGTGCATTCTTTTTTTCTTTTCAGCACAAAATGTGTCTTTTAAAATTCTGTCTGTCCATAATTTCTCATTGTATTGGATCTTGCTGAAGGTAAAACTCCTAAAATATCACATTTTTATTTGGAAATAAAATTTATTGATCAATAAAAATGGGTCAGACTCCACTACAGGGACTCCCTGCCAGGCAGAAATAAACGAGACCTGGATCTGAATGCAACAGCACTGCTCAGTGCTCCATGGTATGAAATCCGACTGTCAGGTGCATGGGTTCCCGGACAATTTAAGCCCCTGTGTGAGGACTGCTGCTGGAAACCAAGGCCAGAACTGCACATTCCGCACCCGCACCCAGCCATCATAGACCGAAAAATAGCAAAAGCTGCCAGGGAGAGAAAATTTAATGTTATATATTTCAAATTATTTGATCTTGACATGTAATTCATTTATATACTTGACAGAAATATAGTTGAGCAAATCTACAACTAACACTGTGTCTGACACAGAATAGTTGCTTAATAAATGTTTAGTGTTTAATAAAAATTGCTAGTAATAAAAATATTCTGACACTGCCAAACAAAAGCTGAAGGAAATTATCACCACTAGACCTGCCTTATAACAAATGACAGAGTGATTCAAGTTTAAACAAAAGGATGCTGAGTAATGACATGAAATACAAAAGTATAAAAAATACCATTGGTAAAGTAAATATATACTCAAATTCAGAATACTCCAATATTATAATGGTGGTATGTAAATACCTTTTAACTCTAGTTTCAAAACTAAAAATCAAATATTAAACTACAATTACCCCAAGTCAAATCTCCTTCCATCACCATTTGTTCAATAAATTCAAGAAAAAACTAAAAACAAACAACTGTAACTGTAATAATTTGTTAACAAACAATGGATAGATAATACAAAGTGTACAGTGACATCAGAAGCATAAAATAGGAGTGACAGAAGTAAAATGTAGAGTGATTTTGTATGTCATTAAAGGAGGTATCAGCTTAAAATAGACTGTTAAAAATGTTTGATGTAAGTTTTGTGATAACAATAGAAAAAAACCTCTAGTAGATATGCAAAAGATGAAGAGAAAAAAATCAAAGCATAATACTACCTTTGAAAACTAACAGATCACAAAAAAGCAAGAAAATAACATAAAAATGATAAACAGAAAACAATTAAGAAAAAGGTAATAGTAAGTCCTTACCTATCAAAAGCCCCTTGAAAAGCTCATGCATTGAATATTCCAATCAGAAGACATATGGTGATTAAACAGAAAAGAAGATTCAATAATATGCTGCATATAAGAAACTCATTTTAGTCTTAAGGACACACTCTGGCTAGAAATGAAGAGATGGAGAAAGATATTTCATGTAAAAATAACCAAAGACAGAAGGAGTAGCTATACTCATATCAGACAAAATAGACTTTCAGTCAAAACCTGTCACAGGAGACAAAGGAGGTTGACATATAATGAAAAAGAGGTCTATTCTTCAAGCAGATATAACGGCTGTAAATACATATGCACTCAACATTGAAGCATCTAAAACATAAAGCTAGTATTAACAGAACTAAAAGGAGAAGAAGACAGCAATACAATAATAACAGGGGACTTTGATACCTCACCTTCAACACTGGATAAATCACTCAGACAGAAAATCAATAAGGAAACAGTAGTTTTGAAAAACATGATAGACAAAATGGACCTAACAGAAGTATGCAGAGCATCCCGTCCAACAGCAGCAGAATAAACATTCTTCCCAAGTGCACACAGAACATTCTCCAGCACAGATCACATGTTGGACCACAAACAAATCTTAGTAAACTTAAGAAAACTGAAATTATATCAAGGACCTTTTCTGGCTAAAAGGGCATAAAACTCGAAATCAATAATAGGAGAAAAGCTAAAAAAATTCACAAATATGTGGAGATTAAACAATATGCTCCTGAACCAATAGGTCAAAGAAGAAATCAAAGGGAAACCAAAAAGTATATTGAGACAAACAAAAATGGAAACACAGCATACTGAAACTTATGAGATGAAGAAAAGTTTCAAAAGGGAAGTTTATAGAAATAAATGTTTATATTAGAAGAAAAATCACCTCAAATAAACAACCTCACTTTCCATCTCAAGAGACTAGATAAGAGAACAAAGCCCAAAGCTAGCAGAAGGAAAGAATAATGAAGATTAGAACAGAAGTGAGTGAAACAGAGACCAGAGAAACAACACAAAAGAACAGAACTAAGAGTCCATTTTTTGAAAATGTTAAAAAAAAAAAACCTGACAAACCTTTAGTTGGACTAACAAAGAAAATAGAGAGGACTCAGATAAAACTACAAATCAAAGAGAAAACATTACAACTATATCAGTTGTACAGAAACATGAAGGAATATAAGATACTATTATGAACCATTAGGCACCAACAAATTGGACAATCTAGAAGAAATGGCTAAATTTCTAGAAATATACAACCTACCAAGACTGAAGCATGAAGAAAAAGACGATCTGAACAGAGTAACTGCTAGGAAGGAGACTGAAGCAGCAATCAAAAACCTTCAACAACAAAAAAGCCCAGGACCAGGTGGCATCACAGGTGAAACAAACATTTGAAGAAGAATTAATGATGATTCCTTTCAAGCTTTTCCAAAAACATCGAAGAAGAGGAAACACTTCCAAGTTCATTTACAATGCCAACATTACCCTCATATGGGAGACAGATAAGGGCACAAGAAGAAAAGAAATCTACAGGCCAATATCCCTGATGAACACATACGCAAAAATCCTCAACAAAATAGTATATAACTGAACTCAACAGCACATTAAAAATATCATGCACTATAATCAGATGGAATTCACCCCTGAGAATCAAGGATGGTTCAACATACACAAACAAATAAATGTGATATACTACATTAACAAAATAAATGTAGTATAACGTATGAGTTTATGTGATCATCTCATAACTCATGTGATCATCACAATAGATGTAGAAAAAGCACTTGATAAAAATTTAGCATGTTTTCATAATAAAATTTCTCAGCAAATCACACAAAAAAGAAATGTGCCACCACATAATAAAGGACATACATAACAAGCCAACATCACACTCAACAAGGAACAAAGAGCAAGGATCAGGAACAAGACAAGGATGCCCACTCCTATTAGATACCTACTCCTATTAAACATGATTAGACATACCACTGAAAGCCCTAGCCAGAGTAATTAATTAAGAAAATGAAATAAAACTCAGCCAAACTGAAAAGGAAGAAGTTGTCTGTGTAAAGATGACATGATCTTATAAACACTAAGAATTCCAACAAAAATTTTTAGAACTAGTAACTCAGGACAATTGCAGTATACTAAATCAATTTACAAAAATCAGTTGCATTTACATATACAAAAACATACTACCAAAAAAAAGGAAGGGCTTATTAAATTTCTTGTGGAATGGATGAATATAAGACACTTCTGTAACTTGAGTGGATTGCGGAGTTCAATAGCAAGGTGATTTTCCTCAAGGCTTCCATCTTTATGAACTTCAATGGTCCTTTAATATCCTGAGCCTTGTGTCTTACAAATTGCTGAAACTGTTAGAAGCAACAGACTGGGCCAATATGGCTGAACAGCATTACTATCCCATCTTAGAGAAGAGCATGGAGAGCTGATATGATATCAGCTCACAGAAATAAACTTCTTGTAAAAGGTACTAAGTGGCTGCAGTGACATACCTTGCTCCTCTCCCAAAAGCAGGATGCAGGAAGAAGCACAGACACCAACAGGATGGGAACAGAAATGCAAAATCAGCATAAAAAGACAGACAGGCTACCTGACCCGCAGATTCACCTCTAACTATACTATGCCGGCGTATCTAATGAAAGAGTGTGGCTTTCAACGATCATCCACGGATGTGTAGAAGGAGGAAGAACCACACAAGGGAAAAAGTAGGCAAAGCTCATTCAAGCACTGAAGTAGAGCCTTAGCCAAAGAGCTCTACACACCTACTTAATGCATAGCTAGCTGTTCTATGCCAGGCACTGGAGATTTGCTACATATAGCACAGATGGGGTCCTTAACCTCAAGGCATTCATGGTCTTTGTTGGGAAGATTTCAAGTGTCCTTTGTGACCACCTATAAGATTGTCCCTGTGGGGCTGACTTAGCATGATACCTTAATGATAACTAAGGGATCTTTTCAGGGGTGTCCAACCCGGAGCCCATGTGCTGCATCTAGCCCAGGATGTCTGTGAATACGGCCCCACACAAAATCATAATTTACTCAAACCCTGAGATTTCTTTTGTGTGATTGCATGTCATAATGTATTTAATGTGTGGCCCAAGATAACTCTTCTTCTTCCAGTATGGCCCAGAGACACCCAAAGGTTGGACACCCCTTTAAGTCCTTTTGCTTTAATTTCAAGTACCTGAATTATCTTTCATATTATGTTCCCTCTTCTTATGCAGATCTTTCTAGAGGGAGAGAGGATGCAGCTATCTCTATCCATGCAACACTTATTTTTCATTGTAAATAAAAAAAACTAATATTGCTAATATAGATATCAATCTTACGAGGTTGGTTAGTGGGAGTCCGCCATGGAGAGAGAAACACTATTGCTGAACTGATAGAATCAGCTTTCTGAGACTGAAGTTAAGAAAGACATTCTGTCATGACTCCATGGAAAGAGACTTGCCCATAAATAATCACTATAATATATATTAATTTCCAGACTGAGGATGTAGAATAATGAATTGGCAAGGGTTTACAGCTAGAGAAATGGGTCAATTCTTTAACCACTTCATTTAACAAATTTGTAACAGATCATGGGAGCTGAGCCACTTCATTTAATTCTCTCCCACTAAGATATTACCATATATCAATATTTTATTTTAAAGAAACACTTAAAGATTCTATTATTAGATGAACTACAGCAATAGCTCAGTGTAAAGGGTGAAGTAAAATGTGAGTCTGTAGTGAAATGATTAGTATAATAAAATTTCCACTTTTTAGGAGCTTAAGTCAAAATATAAAATATTTCCACACCAAATAAATGTATTTGGGGTTCTGGAAAGATTTTAAACTGGCATTTCAAGACTTTACATGAGTACATTACTTATGTAAGAGCCTTTTAATTTTAATGCCGTGAACCCGAAAGTATTCTTTTCATACAGGTGTGTGAAAGTGAACGGGAAATTTTTACACCTACCACCATGTTTGTGATTTGCAGGAGTTAGAATTTCTTTGCTCTGGGATGGAATTCAACAGACTTCAGCTATCATCCTGGTGTTGTTATCTTTTAGCCAGGAAAAGATGGTAAATTACTTAAACTCTCTAATCCTTGAGTCCTTGTGTGTGAAGTGGGAATAAGAGCCGCTATCTCACAAGACTGTACAAGGACTTAACAAAATAATCTCAGTGAAAGTGGCTTTAACATACATAGCAATAACTAACATGAATTAAGTGCTTACTGTGCTCTTACATAGCAAATGCTCAAATATTAGCAGATATGGATAAATTCTACGGGATTTTTTTGAGCCACTCCATTATTTGTATTTAAATATATTCAGGACATAGGTATGCTTTGGTAGCAAAAGACTGCTTTCAAAGTGAACCAGTCTAACATTATTTTTGCTAATTTCCTAGTGACTTAATTATTATAATTTCATCCCATCATGATTTAGCAGGTACATTTTCAGGTGTAAGCTCACTGTTCTAACTATATAAAGCAGAACTACGTCATTCTAATTTACTTATTAAGAAGACAGTATTCAGTACCAGTTCATCCATAGATCCCCCCCTTAGTGCCAGTTGGACCCAGACCTCCAACATCACTCAGCTGAGCTCTGGCTGTGGTCTCGGTCTCTCTCATTCACTAGCCCTTTGACAACGCCTTCTTTAATATTTAGACATTGTTAGTCTCAATCTTAGCATCAACAGTTCAAAGCTTCTTGTTTCTATTAAGATACAGTGTGAATGTCCTAGCACAGATTATAAGACACTGGGTGACCTGGACCTTGCGCCTCCCGTGTGACATTCAGTAAACAACAGCTGACAGGTCACTTCTTGTGGGAAACCCTTCCTTCTCCTCCTGCCTCTACAACCAACCACATCTTAAGTCCTCAGTTACGTGTTCCACAAAATTCCGCGAATTCTTCCTGTCACACTGTTTGCCATTTATTTATTGATACTGTCCAGTTAACTGTCTAAAGCTTCAACTAGACTGTCAGCTCCTGAGGACGTACATTATATCCGTCTTGTTCATCAGTTGTCACTAGGGCCGCCACCCACTGTCTGGGCTGGAGGGGACACTGCAGTAATCGTTGGATGAAGGAAAAAGGGAGGGAAAAGGGAGGAGCCAAAAACTGTGCCCAGAAAGGTGGAGTGGTAGAAAGAGTCCTGGCAGATTGGAGAGCTTAATACCAAACGATAGTTATGACGCAGCTAGTTTTTATTCATAAAGGTTAATCTTAAAATGCTGGTTTACTCTGTGCTCTGCCTGTGTACCTAATGTGCTTACTGACCTGGTACAAGTTCCATCTAAACTCTGTTCTCCAATGTGGTCTTCATAGACTAAGCTTCAGAGGACAGAACAAACACATTTAAACTGCTATATTAATTAATGCCTGAATACCACATCCTTGAAGTTCAGCTGGAATGAACTCCTCACCAGCACAGTGATCCTTCTCTAGATGTTGCCTTTTGTTCATGTTTAATTTTTCTAGTTTTCACTAAACTGGATTTTCCCCTAGGAACTCTTGGTTGTACCCAATTATCAGGAACTTGAGACATCCCATCATCAATTCAATGCTTATACAACTGCAGTCTCCAAAGAGTTTCAGGAACTCTCCAAATAGGATTTCAAAGTTGTATGAACTATTTAAACAACAACAACCATCAGCCTTTAAGACTCAGCTTCTCTAACTCAAATCTGATTTCTTAACAGCCTTTCTGAGGTACTTGAGCTTATTTCAGGAAACTTGACCTTACAGGACACTATGTTTTGTAACTAGGATTGGAGAAGATGCACAGGCTCTTTTATTAACATAATATTTACATGTAATGTTAATTTATTGAATGCCTACTGTGTGCCAGGTGCTTTCATTAGTTTCTCTTTTCATGGCACAGAGACCCTTCGTGATCAGTCCAGTCTCAGGCGTCGGCAGACCTTTCCTGCGAAGGGCCAGAAAGTGAATATGTCAGGCTTTGCCCTTGTGATGTGGTTTCTCAGCTCTGTGGTGACTGTGTGAAAGCTGCCGCGGGCAACACAGAAACTAATGGGCGTGTCTTGTTCCCGTTAGTCTTTTTACGGACACCGGCATTTCAATGTCATACATTTTTTGTATGTCCTGAAATGTTACTTTTCTTTTGGTTATTTAAAAACATAAAAACCATTCTTCCTGGCTGGCATAGCTCAGTGGATTGAGCCCCAGCTGTGAACCAAAGCATCGCAGGTTCGATTCCTAGTCAGGGCACGAGCCTACAACCTGGGTTGCAGGCCACGGCCCCCAGCAACCGCACATTGATGTTTCCCTCTCTCTCTCTCCCTCCCTTCACTCTCTAAAAATAAATAAAATCTTCAAAAAAACCCAAAAAAACATTCTTAGCTTATGAGCCTTATAAAAACAGGTGGTGGGCCAGATTTGGCCCAGGGTAACACTGGTTGCCAGGCTCTGCACTATCTAAATGTTTTGGGGATGGGAACTGACGCTCAGAGAGACAGAGCTACTAGGGAGAAGCATGCACAGAGACAATTCTAACTCGAGGGCCCCTTCTCCTTTCGATTCCTGTGCCTCTCTGGTCTGTGTTATGGTATAGATGCAACGCAAAGGCTGAAATCTTCCTCTAGCCAAGCTCTTAAGTGACTGACAAGTGAGTTGACATATTTCTTCTTTGAGTGATGAAATCAGCCAAAGGCCATTATCTTCAGTGGAGCTCATTTGGAAGGGAAGTGGTTCTGGCAAGTCAGAGCTAGTAAATCACGCTTGCATTGACTCATCAGTCCTTACAGTAAAAACAGGTTAGTTTTCTTACTACTGTAGATTTAATTTACATATTCTAGAATTGTGAACAACTTGTTTGCTGGTTAAAAACTCAAGAAAATGTTAAAGTCTACTTCTAGAGAAAGGGGGGGGAAATGAAGAAAAGACGTGAGACGTCAACTATAAATTATGTTCCATTTTAAAATTCTCTTTTCATTTTGGGTCTTTAAAAATTTAAGAGCAATGTATTTACAGCTTTCATAATAAAAGCTATGTTTTTTTTTTTAATCAGAAAGTTCGAGCATCAGAGATCAATAATTAATCATTATTTGTTAAATGGGTATGAAATCAGCCAATACATTTTCAGAGACAAGAAAAAGAGGAAAAGGGAAGGACGAACAGGAGAAGAGGAAAAAGATGCCTCAGCCACCAGTGGCTAACTTCACTACATGGGGATGGGGGATCAGGAACACACTGCTTTGATGAGGGGAGAGGGAAAAGGAAGTCAGAAATATGCAAACAGTCTGGGCTGGGGGAGAGGCGCTACCAAGGGCTTTGAATAGTAGCTAACCTTGTAAAGCTTTGGAAAGAAAATTTTGTAACTATGTATGGTAATGGACATTATCTGGACTTACTGTGGTGGTAATTTCAGAATATATACAAATATCGAATCGTTCTGTTGTACACCTGAAACTAATAAAATGTTATGTCAGTAACACCTCTGTTTAACAAAAGAAGTGATTAAGCTTGAAGTGGGTTAGGCAATAGAAGAGTGGCCCTCTAACCAGAGTCTGTGGCAAAAGGGAGCTCAGACATTTCTCTTATAGGACTAGTTGAGGTGAATAAGATAATGATGATCCGAATTAATTTTGTTAAGGGTTAAATCTTCACTTGGTAGCTTGTTAAGTGTTTTTTCCTATATAATTTACCCATATTTTTCGTACCATAAGACGCACCTAGGTTTTAGAGAAGGAAAAGAGTAAAAAAAAAATTTTTGAAGCAAAAAATGTGGTAAAATATTTAATAACATAAATAACATAATATTTCACCAGTGCAAATGTAAACACAACTCAACAGCAGCATTAACAACCATTATTCCTCCCAAATTTGGAGGGAAAAGTATGTCTTATAGTCCGAAAAACATGGTAATCTTTAGGACAATCTCTATGAGTTAGGTGCTAGAATTACCTCCATCTTAGAAACGAGGAAACTGAGGTACAGAGAAGTTTAGTAACTGCTCCAAAATCACGTAGTAGATAAGAGATAAAGATAGGATTAACTCAGGCCTGCCTAATGATGAAAACTGTGTCCTTAATTGCTATGTTAAACTGCCTCTCATTCCTATTAATGAATATGAAATTAGAGTGGTGTCACAATTTAATATTTTATATGAGTAATAGACTAATGTAATTTAATAGCACTCCGTAATTTATAAAATGCATTCACGCACACGTTTCACTAGAACTTCACATCTTCTCTGCATGGTAGTTTGGGATTATCTTCTACGTATATCAGTGAGGAAATCTGTATTTAAAGCAGTGACTTGTTCAAGGTCACAGGTCTGGAAAATGTTGCTGTGGTCAAAGGGACAGAGCTGGCTCTCTGTTTATCTGGGAACTCTGCCCCAGCATGTTCTAAATGAATGTTTTTGCCCAAGGAAATGCTTTCTGACTCCAGTGTCTACATCTGGAAAATATGGATGGAATTTTCAGGTCTTTCCCACCATAAATGTATTTAACCTACATGAGTGCCTTTGGTACATATGGGCAAGCAACAAGTACAAACTTCCTTTATCTGCTCATAATACTGGGTGCCCCAGCGAAAGCCCTGGGTAAAGGCATATCCAATCATCATGTTGTACACATTAAAGAGATGCAATATTTGTTGTCAATGATACGTCAATAAAGCGGGAGGACAACACCCTGATTCCGAGTTCAGAGATCTGGGCTCTGAACCATGTCCTTAGCCAGCTGTGACACGGTGCTGAAACTTGACATCCATTTGCAGCCACAGGCTGATAAACCAGCTAGGAGGGAGGGGGCGGTGCTTCGTGTGTGATGCCTCCATGGGCTTGAGAAGAGACGTGTCGATGAGCACGAGCTGGTTCTAACATGCCGCTGAGTGGAACAGTGAGACTGGATCGGTGTTCGTCAGTCATTTGTGTAAGCTGATGTTGAAAAGTTTGAAGTGGAGTCAAAGAATCTTTGAAAGAATAGAGTTGGGTTTCCCAAAACGTTTTCACAGCAAAAGACTGATGCAACAGAAAGGGGATCGATCCTTAGTCAAAATCTTTTTTGAAGCTACGTAAGTCTATGGTGTTAAGTAGTACCCTCGACGCTGCATTTTTCTGCGCTTCATATCGAATGTGCATTGCAAATCTCCAAAACGGGACAACCCAACATAGCACTTCCTAAGCCTCTATGGTCATAGACTCTTTCATGACAGATCATTCTATAGGACTAATGTTCTATAAAACATATTTTGGAAAATTCTACTGCAGAGGAAATAAGGTGAGTTAACGAGAACTCGAACTCCTCGTTTTAATCTGCACAATCTAATGAAGTAATCACCTAATACCTACAATGTATGCAATCCTGTGCTAGTTGGCCACGCCCTTCTGCAAGACTTTCAATACAGGAGAAAAAGAAAAGGAACCACCGTGTAAAGCAAATATGGTATATGATCAGAAAGTGGAATTCAAGGGGCTGGTTTCTAGATTTAACAGACTTAATCAGGGAGTGACATTCTTACAGTCGGAATCCAAGCATGAAACAAACGTCCTGGAGCAAATACTAGATATCTGAAAAATGCCAAGGGAAAAAAAGAAGTAGGCTAAAGACACGTTTAATTTCAAATCCAAATGTATCTTTCCTTATCTGTGGGAAAGGGCGAAGAGCCCTTCTTTTGCTCCTTGGTCCCATGAAGTCACTAGCACACCGAGATGACCGTTCTCTGTCTTTTACTACGTTGGGGACCCAGTGAGACTCAGGAATAACAGGCCTCGTCGGCTCTCCTTTGGACAAACACTGAACATGACAGTGCTCTTTAGGGTGCCACATACCACTTCCTGTGAAAAACAAACACTCAGAGTAGGCGACAGAAAGCAGTGAGGCTGCCAAGTAAAGCTAGTTTCAGGCAGGCAAAGAAATGGTTCCTGAACGTCCTGGGATTCGGCTGGGAACAGAAAGCAAACCCGATGGTATACACAGAGCCCTGTAAAAACTTCTTGTTCCACTGTGTTAGATGTTTTATGTGCCGAGTAATGGACTCAGAACTATCAGTTTCCTTAGGTCTTTGACAGCTACTCAGAAAACTTAGGGAAAGAGAACTGAGGGGCTCAACAGCTCCCCAGAGCTCTAACCCAGTGACTGTTCCCAAACTGTTTCCTGTCGTGACAACTTCCCTGCCACATGCCTGCGTTCGAAAGGCATTCCGAGGCACGCAACAGCGGAGTGTCGAGATGCACCTTGCACAGACTTTATTCTTTTGGGTTTTCTTAATCCTCATGTAATGTTTTGAGAATTTATTCTAAGTGCATATCATAGGCCTGCAAATCAAGACCACCATCATCAGCACCACCACCACCCCATACGGTCCAGGGGCAAGCAGTGCTTGGAGCTTATCATACGCAGTCTTTACCCCTTAAAAGAATACTGCCAAAGAGAACGCACACACACAGACCCTCTTTGCTGATATGTACATTCACTATCCAAAAGTGCAACGAAGGGCCAAGAAGCTAAGTAACATGTTCAAGGCCACCTCACTGGCAAGAAAGACACAATTCAAAATCACACCGGGGAACCCTGGACCCCACCACCTGCAGTCTTTGCACCCCGCCAGCACACCTCAGCTTTTCTCTACCTCTCTCTCATGCTTTAGTCCTCACTATTCTCTGTTTCTGTTTGTCAGCCCTTTCCCACACTCCTTTCTAACTTCTTCTAGCAATATGTCTAAACCTTCTTACTACCCTCTAGTTCACTGATGCTTAGTGAGACCCGGAAGTCCATTCCCATTAGAACCACCTTTTGGTCACATGGGGACACTTGGACTCCAGCCCAAGCCTGCTAAACAGGAGTATCTGGGGGTGAAGTGTAGAATCTGTATTTTGATCAAGCTCCCCAAAAGACTGTTTTGCATAATAAAGTTCTAAAACTGCTGTTATGGTTGTTACAAAAGCCGAAGTACTACAAAGAAATTAAAATTGCTTTTCTTCATAGACCTACCACCACACCCCTTCTATGTAATGTTTCAATTCACTTTTTACCTCAGAGTGTGCTGTGTTTACTCTCTCTGTTGTATTTTCCTTCTAGAATGCAAACTTCACAAAAGCCTGGATTTTATCTCTTTTTTCACTGCTGTCTCTCTCCACTAGCACCTATTGAGAGATCAGTATGTGTTGAATGAATAAATCAAAGAAAGAGGAGCATTCGATGTTTAACCTTCCCCAACTGACACCCACTGACTGGTCTGGTTAACAACCTAATGCTCATTCAATCAATTGAACTGAAATACTATCAGCTCAAAAGTATTTCACACCCTTTCTTGACTTTCATCCTTGCAAAACGCCCTAAGAAATTATGCATGCATACACACAGATTAGCAATTCAGGAAATCAAAGCTCATAATAGTTAAATTAACAATCTCTCCCCTGAGTGAGAGAACTGGGGTGGAACTCATTCCACATCAAACTCTGTCCTCACAACGCCAAACAGATTTTCACCATAACCAAGTCCTTTGAGGCTCAGCTCTATTTTTCCAGTGTGGTCCCCCATCAGCAGCATCACTTCAGAAATGTGCTAGGGATCTAAATATTTTGACAGGATCCTGGACCTCCTGAATCAGAAACTCTGGGGAGGGACCTAACAACTTGTTTTAACCAGCCCTCCACATGATTCTGGTGCGCGCTCAAGTTTGAGGATCACTGAGCGAGGACAACAAACCACTACTAAAACGGAAAAGTCACCTCTAAGAAAGAATGCACTGAGCGATTGTTATTAATAGTCAGCACAAGAAAGGAACTTCATAGGATTGGCTGATATCAGAGTAGTAGGACATGATGTTCTACAATGCTTGAACAATTCCTGTTTCATGGTAAGTGCTAAACAAACAAACAAACAAACAAAAACCCCACAAGGGCCCTGGCTGGGTGGGCCAGTAAGTTGGAGCATCATCTCCTAACCAAAAGCTGTGGGTTCGATTCCCAGTGAGGGCAAACACTGAGGCTGTGTGCTCAATCCCTGGTCCAGGTGTGAACAATCCCAGGTGCCGGCGCGTAAGGGAGGCAGCAGATTGATGTTTCTCTCCCTCCCTTCCTCTCTAATAACAATGGAAAAATAAACTAGCAAGAATGGTAACAGAGCAAGAAAGTATCAACAAATGCTGCAGAAGAGCACAGGAGAAGCATGGGGAAGCTTCCAGCTGAGACTGATCTGTTCACTGTGCTGCACCAGAGTAGAGGTCAACTTGGGGCCAAGAAATACGACTCAGTTTCTTGGTTCCAAATACCATTAAAAATAAAATGCTTGTGTGGCTCTTTCCTGAGGAGCAATACTGACCACCTTCTCTCCAATGGGTCACATTGTCAAGGACACACAGTGCCCACCCCTGCTACAGCCACCACGTGTGAATATGCTTCTAATTAGCACAATGCCCCTGTTATAGACAACGGTCTCTAGGGAATAATTTAAGGAACATAGTCTGCAGAGTCTGTCGTTGGGCATAATGTAAAGTGCTCCTTTTAATCTTTCTAGCAACATTAATTTAACCACCCAGAATAATCTTTGAAGTGCACTGAGTGGGCTAAGAATTTCAGACAATAATAACCTGTACAGAAATCTTCAAAAATAATCTATTTCCCTTAAGATATTTACCAGTTGGATACTATACTTTTATTAACAGTATGTATTTTTAATTGTAAATATTCAATTGAATGTCTCAGGGTAAACAAAGTATACCTATTTCCCTCTTTGAAAGAAGGGAATTTCTAAAGAGTGCATACAAACCAGACATAGAGAATTATAGTAAAGGATAAAAACATCCCTTAGCCCAAACCAGTAATTATTCAATTAAGTAGCTAATAGTACCCAACCATATTACAACTAATTGAGTCACTTTTCTTTGCTCATTCTATTGAGGCACTTAAATACACACAGCTGCTTTACAATTTTCGTTGTGCTCACAGTGGTAGAGAATTTTACTTAACCAGGGCAGCCATAACCATGTATCTAAGCCATTCATTTTTTCACTTGTTCACTTAGTGAAAGTTTTTAGTCCCTACCCTGCCCAGGGACGATGGGGGACATAAACTTCCATAAGAACATGCACAGTCCTTCCCCCACACAGTACAAACACTGCCCTAGCTCTGCTTTGCATTGTTGAGAAAACGAAGTCAAGACAGGAAAGTTGGAGTGTGTTGGATGCCTGTTGCTTGTGCCTTCCCAGCATTCCTTCCACCTTCCTCTTAGAGGAGAATCCTTCATTGAGCTTGCAGACCCAGCCCTTCTGTGTTTCCAATTTACTCGGGGCCGACTCCACCCCTTGGGTCCAGAAACAGCCACGTGACCCAGGGAGTCTCTCAGCATTTCGTCTTCCTAAAAGAGTGGTCCGTATTGGGGATCTGACCTGAACCATGCTAATAAGACATATGTGTAGGATTCCTATTAGAAATACTGAGAAACAGAAGCTTTATCTGCCGAAGTTGCTCGTTTTTTGATGATGCAAGCTGGGACCCCTTGGAGTTACCACAGAGTCTATGGTAGAAGGAAGAAATCAAGCACGAGACAGAAAAATCAAAAGTGTGGATGACATCACTTGATCATTTTCTTGCATCTAGCCATGCCTGAATCTAGAACTAACCTCAAGATTTAAATTAGAAGGTACATATACACATTCCAAATCATTCTTCCTGCCTTACTATTTTTTTATCTGTCTACATGCTTTACATATGTATTTCCTGTCAGTGTTACAGGGTGCAGCCAAGAGGGGGGCCCCAAATGGACATTTGAAATGGGGCCCAGAACTCAAGGTGTCCAGGAGATTCTAAGATGTTTTTTTTACCCCTTCCCCCAACAGGTGTGAGTTGGGGGAAGGGGCACACAGAGCAAGAACATGCAGGGCAGCTTTGCAGCTAATCCATGGCATGGTCATTTAACATACCTATAGCCTTAGGCTGGTCGCTTGAATATGCTAAATAGCTGTGGCCATGCTCTGGGCCAGGGGGATGGAAAGGAACACCCCCCCAAGATGTGACTGGGGGGCAGGTCCCCTGAGTCACAGCACCTGCGTGGGAGCTCAAAGAAGATTGGCTCCACGACATGGAGTGACACTTGCCCAGACCCATAATGGTGACCAGAAAAGCTGGAAAGGATAGCAGATTGAGGTCAAGTGTGGTCGAGTGTGGGAGGAGTCGGAAATGGGGTTGCAGAGGAAGATTGGCTCGGGGATTTAAACCCAGACACGGCAGCCATAGAAGAGAGAACCATGCGGCTTTTGGCAGAGTAGAGGGCTCCTGCAGCCCTGTGAGAGAGAACCATGTGGCTTTTGGCAGAGTAGGGGGCTCCCGCAGCCCTGTGAGAGAGAATTCACCATGCAGATTTAGCAGAAAATCGCCACTGGGCCAAAGCCGAGTGGCAACCCCATCTTCCTGCAGCTTTGTGGGGAGAACCACGCAGTTTCGCCAGAGTGCAGACCCCCGCAGCTCTGGTAGGAAAGGACTGCGTGGCTTTGAGGTGCTTCTTCTGGTCACGCGGCCTGTGAAGCAAGAGAGACTTTGCCTGGAAGAAGGGTGAAAGAACTCTTACCAGTAGGCCATGAGACGGTGCTGCATGGCTTTGGATTAATCGGAGATCCTGCCTGGATGGCGACACAGCTGAGGGTGCTGGGAACTGAGGGAGGCCTGCCAGCCAAGCACGGAATACTGGGAATAACCAGACACTGCCTGACCCAAGGACTTCTATTTCCTTTCCTGAGATACGGTACCCAAGACTGGGCAAAGGGGGGAAGGAAGGACTGTGTGTGTTTATGGGTGTTTTAAGGGATTTTGGGATTTTGATGAAGACATTAGGTCACTACTTTAAGTTTGTATAGCATTAAATAAACATTTCCTTTCCTTGTCATGAATCTCTGGCATTGAGAGATATCTTTCCTTTAAGGCAGCGGACATGACGGACCTGAGTCTCTTTCAGTAATAGTATTATCGTCCCAGGCCCCCCCCCCCCCCGACCTTGTTTGTTCTGTAACATCAGGACCCTTCCCCTCCACCCCTACAGAATATAAGGTCCATGGAGACCTTTCACTTTCCCGGGGAAGGTCTGTTTTGCTCACTCTCTCATCTCTGTATGTAGACGAGGAGCTAACACATGGCAGTCACTCAGTACTTACTACTCAGAGAATGAATGAGAACCACTTGGTTCCCACCCCACACACTGCTGTCACCGCCCTCTTCGCACACACACACACACACACACTCGGGGTTGCACTGTCTGACCCTGAGACAGTGTCCTGAACCCTCTCAGGGTCATCCTTCCTGGCACTCAATGTCTAAAATTTTCACATTTTTCTTGATCTTAATTATCACAAAGAGATATGAAAAGTTGCCGGATTTTTGGGGGCTGGGGGCATAAAATTGGGAAAACCAGGCTTATAATAGTTACAATAAAAGTCCATTCCCAGAAGAAGATATTCACTAGTGAGACATCTGATAAGGGGTTAACATCCAAAATTTATAAAGAACTCATACAATTAAATAAGAAAAATTCAGTGTAATTAAAAAATGGCAGAGGACCTGGAAAGACACTTCTCCAAAAAAGACATACAAATGGCCAATAGACATATAAAAAGATGCTCAATGTCACTAATCCTCAGAACTGCAAATTAAAACCACAATAAGATATCACCTCACACCTCACACCTGTCAGAATGGCTATCATCAATAAATCAACAAGCAAGTGTAGGCCAGAATGTGCACTGTTGGTGGGATTGCAAATTGGTACAGCCACTATGGAAAACTGTATGAAGGTTCCTCAAAAAATTAAAAAAACAGAATTACCTCATGATCCAGCAATTCCACTTTTGGGTATATACCCAAGGAAATCTGAAACACTTACTTAAAAAGATATACGCACCCCTATGTCCACTGCAGTGTTATTTATAGTAGGCATGCTATGGGAGCAACCCAAGTGCCGTCAATAGACGAGTAACTGAAAAAGAAGTGGTACATGTATTCACTGGAATATTACTCAGTCATGAAAAAGAATGATGTTTCACCATCTGTGACAACATGGATAGATGTGAGGCTATTACCCTAACTGAAGTAAGTCAGACAAAGACAAATACTATGTGACTTTACTTATATATTAAATATAAAGAACAAATAAATGAACAAACAAAACAGAAACAGACTTACAGATACAGAGAACAAACTGGGGGTTTCCAGATGTGAGGGGGCTGGAGGGCTGGGTGAAAAAGTTAAAGGGATGAATTACAAAATGGTAGATACAAAATAGTCACAGGGATGTGAAGGACAGCATAGGGAATGTGATCAATAATTGTAACCATTATATATGGGGCCAGGTGGGTACCAGAATTATCAGATCACTTCGCTGTGCACTATGCTGTATACCTGAAATTAACATAATATTGAACACCAACTATAATAAAAAATAAAATAAAATAATAAATTAAAAAATAAACCATCCCCTAAATGGATGTGCTGGAATTAGATAGAACTCAACATTTATATTTCTTAACATAGCACTCTCCAAAATACCAACATGTCAGCTACTCCCCTTCTCCCCTGCAGCTGTATTGCTATCAGCAGCTCCTCGCGTGCAGATGGACTGTCTTCTGTACGTACTCAAAATCTTTCTGCTGCATGTTGAGTCGACGTAAGTTAATTGGTTAAAATTTCACTTTGTAACACTATATTGAGTTTTCACTAACGCCCATGTCTTTAATTCCGGGCACTGCCTCCTAATTAAACAACCTCGCTCTGTGGGTTTGCTCTAATAATGACGCTTGATTTCAATTAATACAATGCAGCAGGGGAACATTCGCTGTAAAAATTTCTCTATGTTAAAGGAGAAAAGGGTGGAGCAGATGGAGTCCAAAATGCGACTGGCAGCAACTGTATTCTTAATTCATTTTCCCCAGCGGTGAAGTGTGCCCCCTCTGTGGATTGCCAGTGCTTGTACTAACTATGTAAATGTATCTGTGATTGATTTTTAAAACAGCACACCAGGGCATATTCAGCCTCTGAACAAGAAAAATATCACCCAACTGTAAATATCCAGTGGAGCATTACAACTGTTTCTTCTCTGCTCTACGTAACTGCACTGCCCAGAGAGAAGGACCGGTTCCCTGAATCTGGCTTCCCATTAGACTGAATAAATGTCAACTTGAAAACCAGGAAACAAAAAAAAACACCATTATGAGGTCTTCTGAAATATAAAATATTCAGAAACCCCTGCAGCTCAGGAAGAACTCCTGAAACTGCCTAGCACTTTCCAGCTTGAGCCTGCAAATGAATGTTTTAAGAGTTTCCATTCTAATTGCACATTGTTATGCGTGTGCTCTTATTCCCAAATCAAACACACTCTGTGGGTTTCCAGGATGATGGCATCAGATGCCTATTAATACAATGCTGTGGGAAAACCAATCTGCTAGAAGAGCAGTTCTCAGAATCACAAACCGGGGGTACAGCGCTGTCGCCAGTTGTTAGCCAATGTGGTTTTTCCCCCACTCTCATTAAAGCAGGAACAAAAACGCATAATGCTGACATTGGTACATACTTACTGGTCAGTGTGGCATTTCATGGTTTCTGGGAGGAAGGAAAGACTGCATGACGCATTGGAGAATACTCCAGCACTAAAATATTTTTTTTTAAAGAGGAAGAAATCCTTCTTATGTACGCTGTTCAATAGTGCTTGTTAGTATGTAATATAGGCTCCAACCGGGTCACAGGGCAGCGGGTTCCTATGTGGATTATTCCTGGAATGGCCATGATGACTTAGTCACATTTGGGGACATCATTTCTGCCCAAATGTGTAGCCACACCCCCCTCTTTGCAGCTTCTTGGAGACCCCCATCCGTGGGGAGAGAACACAGGAAGGGCCCCTGTCCACTCCCCTCACTTTTGTCCCCATTTACCCCCGGTAAGAAAATGAATTGAAATAACATTGGACAGTCTTTTTTCATGGAAAAAGCTCAAGGATACTTGCACTTTTCCAACACTTTCCACAACTGCTGTTCCTCAAACAAAGATGGAGAAATTCTGGTGGTTCTGAGAAGAAACCCCTCTCACAGCACCCTCCCCAACTTCCTAGATACTTCTGTTTCTATAAAAATGGACATAAATTTGATATGCAAAAGCTGGTTGATTTTGCATTTATTATTAAAGCTCTTGAATAAATTTTTTATGTTGTTGGTTTTTTCATTTCTTCTTTTATGAACTGTCTATATATTTTGTCCATTTAATCACTGAGTTATCTGGGGAAGTATTTGTTACGCTGTGTTAACGAGGACGGAAGGAGCAGAGATCTAACTTGGGGAAACTTGAAGAAATATGTTGTGTATATGCTCTAAGCATTAGGTCTGCTCAAAACATGACCTAATTTTGAAACAGAAGCTATTAATTGAATGTTTACATTTTCATTAATAGAGTCTACAACTCTATATTTGATTTTCTAGTTGTAATTTTTATTTATCCAGGGTTGGGGAAAAAGAGGTTTACAGTTGTGAGTATGCGAAACAGTTTATTCTTATCTTATATCGGAACTCACGTTGATCCTCTGCGTTCCCACGCCCTTTGATCCCCTACCAGACCGACCCCTCACCATCTGGTGTGTGGTGGAGGCTTCCCAAGTGGCTGCCTCATGCCCGCCCTTGTCCCACTCCAGTCAACACAAGCAAGAGCAGCCTTGAAACCATGTCGTGCCAGCTGTGGTGGGCCTGTTTGTGCCCAAAACTCCTCCGTCACACCCCAGGGCTTCCAAATGAGCCCACGGCTCTTACCTCAGGTCCAGGACCCTACAGAATGAGTGACCCGCCTCACCCAGCTATGTTATTTCCTGCCCCATTCTCCCCTTGCTCACTGTGCTTCGATCATGATGTCCTTCTTTAAGTTCCTCTCCCATCTCAGGCCCGTGACATACTTTCCTTCTGCCAGATGTTTTTATGTCCACTCTTCACACAATTTTTTTTTTGTTGCTCATCTTTAAGTTTCAGCTCCAACATCACCTCCCCTGATATTCTAATCTGATACTTCCCTGCTTTGTTTCAGCTCTCTCACACCAACCCGCAATATTCCTTCATGACATGTATCCTGGTCCAATGCTTCATCTGCTACTTAAACAATTACACACACAAAGTCTAGTTCTCGGCTCTGACTCTAAGTCCCGTGAGGCTGGGGACACATGGGTCTTGCTTGGGTCCACGGACAGCACAGTGCCTCTCCCACAGCACAGTGAGATGCAGATGACTGGGGATACGAATAATTAACCGCTCCTCAGTCATCCTTACATCTCTTCAGCATAACAGAAAAAGCTGGCTTGCCCAGAAATCTAAACATCCCTCGTTGAGGGTGAAGCAACCTAATTATCCCAAAGAAAAGAGAGAAAAAAAAAACAACAAAAAAAAAACCCCAGCATGCTATGTCTCAAGGAAGAGGCAGGGGAATAAAGGAGAGCTTGATTGCAAAACCACTCAGGGTATCCCCCGCCTCTTCAAAGGGTGAAACTGATCTATCATTTGTCACCCAAGTATTCTCTCCTGTCCTCCTGTTACTCACCAAAGTTTTATTATGTTGTGGTCAATCAATACTCCGCAGCAAATCCTGTGGAGGTAAACAGGCCTGCTCGGAGAGGCCCACGACCCTCTTTGCATTTTTATGTCCTTCATTACAACAAGTGGGCTATTTTTATACCTGTTAGCTGCTAACAATTGGCAAAACCTCAGGCTTGGAATAAAATATGACAAGGGCCAGCCGAGGTAACAATAGCATTGCTTGTACTGCAGCCAGCTTGCCATTAATAACGGCAGGAAAAGGGAGTGCGGGAGAGTCAGGGAGAGTGTCAGGAGGGAATGGAGGCTGCTTGGAACCCAGTAAAAACACTGTTGGGGGGGAGCTGGTCAGGTAAGGTTACCTGGTCCACTCAGCACCGGGACCCACCTCACTCTCCCACCCCTTACCCTCTGAAAACCTTCGGCACAGTCACTCTTGCAATTAGAGAATCTCACAGCCTGGCAGGGCTGTACGTTTCTTTAGGTCAGACAACTGTAAGGGGTTTACTTCTTTAAAATAACTGAAATTCTGCAACTTGACAAAGTTCTTCCACAACAAAGTATTTGCAAATGGGGGAAGAGAGGATGTTCAGCTTTGTGGATTAATAATAAAATCTGGAAACAATCTAAATGCTTACCACAGAGGAATGTCATGTGGATTTTTGGCAAGTCAGTCCCTGGAACGATACTACCTCGCTATACATGATTTTACACATCAATGATTGCTTCCTGACATTGCATACATTTTACCGTTATTTATACATATCTATTATACATTTCAAGTGGACTTATTTTCTATTTTCAGTGCCAAAATGTAAGTCCATGAGGCAGAGACTTTGTACCCAAAACAGTATGGGGTACATAATAGTTACATGACAAATGTCTGTTGAATGCATGGAGTATGTCACTATTCACAAAGTACAGTAAATGCACATGAACAAACAGAGATGATTTAAAAACTGCTTTTATTAGCTTAAAAGAATATAGGGCATGTGTTGTGCGTGAGGATCCGGGACCCATAATTTTTAACTCCCCCACCCCTGCAGCAATGTTGGGTGTACTAGAAAGGGGGGAAAATTGATTCTGAGTGCCAAACTACCACATCCTTCAAAGCGGAAGCTGATCTGGCCTGACGGAAAGTTAAAAACCTTGGAGGAAGTTTTGAAATTCAAAGCCTTTTATAAAATCAAATAAATATTGTCATAGGATCATTTCATAATTTTGACCTGCATCTGAGTGAGCTGTTTGCTTCCTAGTAACGACGACACAATGTGTTTTGGAATAAAATGGACAAATTTAGTAGGTGTTGAGCCTTCCTATAAACAGAAAGACTCTATGCTAACTTTTGGGAGTGGGATGGTGAGTGGGGGAGGGAGGGAGAGAGACAGAGAGACAGAGAGGGGTGGGGGGAAAGGGAAAGAGAGAGAGGGGAAATATCCTAGTATGCCCGGTGCTCTGGGCGGGGGTTGGGACACAGAAGACTCCAGAATGAAATGGTTCTGAGAGTAGGTTTGACATTCTGATCAACATGGGTTGAAACCACTTGCCGAAACTCAAGGACCTTGGGCAAATCACTTATTCCCTCTGAGGCTCAGTGCCACCATCTTAAAGAATGGGCATAATACCTCAAACTGACACAAAATCATTTCAAGAAATGACTGTCTGCATAAGGAATTTAGGACAGCCAGCACAGGGCTAGTGTTGAACAAATGATAGTTATGTGGTTTTCTCTAAGGCTTTGACAAGGAGTTTTACATTCTGAGGGTTCACTTAGTATTGTTACATTGTCGAGCCATCTACTGAACCAACACGGCACCTCAGTAATGACACAGTTCACACAGAAGGGGCCAACATGCGTGGGGGTTGGCGTGATTCTTACACACTGATTTTCATTCCTGAAAAGTAATTCAAAACATGTTGAGTATTTTGTACCTCCCAATCCTCATCTCCTTTCCACCCCGGAACGTAGCACATACTGAACCTAGAACAACAGAATGGAGCCTCTGGCGATGGTGCCCGTGGAGAAAGGGAGAGAGACACCCTTGAAAGCATCCCAACATGCGAGGAGCACGCGGGCGGCAGGCTCGGGCAGGCACTGTGAAGGCCTGACTTCCTTCATGTTAGCACTCTCTGCACTAGTTTTACGTGCATCACTCTGAAAGGTGTTTTAAGTGTGCGTCTTTGCTACATGGATATGTACTCACTATACCATGGGCTCTGTAATAATATTGTACGTCCGCTGCAGACTTTTAAAGTAGATGCTTTAAAGGGATGAGAAGAATCAAACACAAAGCCTGGAGTTTTCTTTTTTACCGACGGTGGCTTGTGCATATCCTGGGAGCTGAGAGTCCCACAGAACTGAACACTGTTTGACGTCATCCTCTCTGAGGCCTCCCACCCTCGAGGAAGACCATCTCTCTCTCCCCATCCTTGCCTAGCCAAGGGGGGCTGAGCTAGGGGAGCGAGGGGTTAGAACAAGATGTCAAGTCTGCCCTCCTGTGTTTTTATTTGGCTTATTTTTTGTTTGTTTGTTTTAGTGTCAACATTCTATTCAGGGCATTTCTTTTGCCTAAACAGTTTAACAAGTTCAAAAACACCGGGTCCTTATGTCCACTCCCACTTTGTTGAGCCTTAGAGGCAATCACACACCATCCTTAGAAACAGTCCTTCCCAAACTTGCTTCTCTCTTTTGCAAAACCAGCTCTAACTCTGTGGCTATTTAAGTTTTCAATGCCTTCTAGACTGTAAGGCCCCAGGGAGAAAAGAAAACAGGAGGAAGGAGTTTCGAATGGGAGCACTCCCTGGACCACCCAGACACCGTGTGCGCTGGAGAAGCAGACACATGGTGGAGCTGAAAAGTGTAGAAGCTATCCTGGGCCATCAGCCATGCGATTTCTGTAAATTTCACTCTCCCACTGAAATCCACAAGAAAAGACTATTTGAATTTTTTTAAATCTAATGTTTGTGTTTGTCCAACTAAGAGCAAGACCAGTTTGTCAGAACAGCATTATACAGTACTCAGAAACTATTGTGCATTCCTCTAAGCACTTACCAATATAACTAAGGTCTGTCCAGAAAAAAACTGACCCACTGTTAATATAATGAGAACAGTTTGTACAACATCAATGTAACCTGGCAACCAAGGAGAGTGGACTGGAATGTACATGCATGAACAATGACAACTTCACTGTACTAGTCAGTGGGGGTCATGGATGCTGTTGAGTGAGCATGTGTACTGTGTGGTTGCTGCTTTCAAAATGACAGAGCGGGTAGAGCATCAAATGAATCTACATCAAATTTTGCATTAAACTTGAACATTCCTCTGTGGAAACTATTTGAATGATTCAGAAGGCTGCAGCTTTGGGCAACTGGTGACTGGCAGCTTCATCACAACAAGGCGCCTGCTCACGCATCATGTCTGGTATAGAGTTTTTTGGCAAAACATCAAATCACCCAGGTGACTCAGCCCCCTCCTCCACAACTACAGTCCAGATTTGTTGTTCTGCAACTCCTAGCTTTTTGAAAAACTAAAATCACCTTTGAAAGGGAAGAGACTTCAGACTGTCAATAAGATTCAGGAAAAATATGACAGCTGATGGTGATTGGGAGAAATGTGTGAGGTCCTAAGGTATCTACTTTGAAGGGGACTGAGGTGTCATTGTCCTATGTGGAATGTTTCTTGTATCTTGTATTTCTTCAATAAATGTCTCTATTTTTCATAGTACGTGGCTGGATACTTTCTGGACAGACCTTGTCTGTCATTCATTCATATACATGAATTCTCACCTTAGGACGTGTTTCCATTGATTTTTAGAGGGAGGAAGGATGGAAGAGAGGGATGGAAGAAAATGTGGGGGGAGAGAGAGAGACATTGATTGGTTGCCTCCTGCACATGCCCTCAAACGCACAACCCAGACCTGTGCCCTGACCAGGAACCCAACTGGCAACCTTTTGGTGCATGAACACCTCTCTAAATCGCTAACCTCCCATGTTTTGAACCAAGTGCAAAAAGCTAATAAATGCTGTATAATCCAAAAGAAACAAACAACATGACTGCATGTACAGTCTGGTGCTGCCTGACCTTGTGACAACCGTTGGTGCGCCTGTGTGTGGCGGAGCGGGGGGATGACAGACACCCAGGCTGAGGACTGTAGAAGGGCTGCTCCCCCTGTGATGCAAAATCACAAAGCAAATGGCAGCAGCCTGTAGTTATTTAAAATGGTAATATATTGCTTAATCATAGTTTTTACATTAATTTTGATTTTAAAAAATAGCATTAAAAGAGGATGTATTTGGACTGCTGAGGTTTTCGGCATTCCCTGTAATGGTGTGCCTGCAGCGAGCACCTCATTCCCTGCCTGTGGCCCCAGCCTGGCCCTGGGACCACTCCTCCTGCTCACATTATGGGGCCCAGGGCTGAGGCTGGGTTTTCCGTCTCACCCAAGGCTGACCCCCAGCCTACACCCGGGCCCAGGCCCCCAAAATCCCCCAGGGATGCCCAAGGAAGGGCAGTATGACAGGACTGGCCATGTCATCGGTCGCCTTGGATTTCAGTTCCACCTGCACTGAGGACAGAACTGGGTCTGCTCATTTGTCTGCGCTCCCAACAAGAACATTACAACCTTACAAACGCTGCAACGGCAGCAGCGCTCAAGCTACTAATTATAGCTGCAGGGACCTTTGGGTAATTTTTTAAAGTTTTTATCAATTTTTCTCACTTTTCCGAGGTCCCGTGATAACCCCCAAGGGATGCATCTCCATTCATCAGCTGTGACTACTTTCCCATTTTTAAAACACTCCAAAGCCAAGTCTTCCAAGTATCCTACATGGCAAATAACCATGACTCCTCTTCTCCCATGGCAGACAGGGTGCTAAAAATTTTGACTCTTGAAAGGTCAGAGAAAAAATAGAGTTAGCGCAGGCAGTATCACAGAGAGACCCCATCATCGAGTGAGGCCAGGGCCAACAGAAGGGTTATGCTGGTGGTAGGACCGCTCTCTCCATCCGAAGGCGGCAGAGGGCTGACAGTGTGCTGTGAGTGAAATTCCCATGTTGTCAAAATCTTCCCCTTTTGCTCCTCTTGGCAATGCTTCCCATTGACTTGCAAAAAAAATGAGTTCAGGTCAGCCCGTTGGGACTTTTGTTTTTTTCTTCTGAGTGTGAGGAAAGACATACTATAAATAAATACAAGCATAGCAATTATTTTGCATTTGCTTCTTGCAGGGGAATTCAGAGGAAAGAAAGAAGTCTGGAACAGCCCGTGGGTAAAAAAAAGGAATTATCCTCAATGTGTCTTGCTGTCCTCCCCGCCTTCCTGCCCCACCCTCATACTCCTCACTGACCCCAGTTCTACTCTCCCTCCTCTAGGCAGAGAAACTTGTCCTAGAAGAGGTGTAAGGAAAGAAAATGTCAAATTTCTCCAGGGTAATTTTCACCCTTTTAAAAGCAGAGGCCAGCAGACCTTGCTCTCTAAAGGGCCCCATGTTAAATATTGGGCTTGGCAGGCCATATCCTCTTTGCAACTACTGAAGTTTGCTGTTGCAGCACTCAAAAGCAACCAGAGACCCTATATATGTGAACAAAGGAGTGTGGTTGGGCTTAAAACAAAACAAAACTGCATAAAAACCATGAGCCACAGCTGGCCTTCCCGTGTCCTGAATGGTAACTGTCATAAAATCCCCCTTGACTTTTGAACTCTGAAAACAAGCAAGCAAGCAAACAAGTAAGCACCCTACTGCCAATAAACAGAAACAGACAGTCTTTAGCAGAAAGCAAGAGGGCTTATTTCTTGGCAAGAACAAAATGCATCCCTAAGCTTTGGAACGGCTTGCATGTGCTTTTCTTATGGATGTTGTTACAATGGGAATTTATCTTCAGATCTCCATGGGACTCTGACTGAACGGAAAATTCAAAGACAAGTGGAGTTCTGCGCCTGCTCAGAAAGGAAAGCAAGACTTTTACACTGGATTTCATCCTTCCTCTTTTAGACATAAGCTTCAAGTCAAAAGTTGCCAGATGTTGTATTCCGTTACCACAGTGATGGTGTTCTTGCTCAGCATCAGCTGTCTGGAAAAAACTGCAACTCGTGGGCTTGCTCACTGCACCTGTTGCAAAATTTGCCTGGGCAACTGCAGCACTTAGCAAGCTAACTTTAGACTGTGAGCCAAGGGGGGGCAGGAGTCCATCACGTTCTCCGGGACATGCCCCAGGGATCACGTCTCTTCACAGAAATAACTTCCAAGGACTGCTCTCCTTGGCAAAGGAAAGTCACACATTCTCCTCTTCTATATCCTTAAGCTAAAAGACACTTCAAAGTAGTAGTCGTTAACATGTGGGGATCTGGGATTACTTCACCTATTTGATGACACCTGTATACTATGTCAGTGGAAAACAAATACATACATGTTTATATATAATTTTCAAAAGCTTAAAATACTCCCCTTCCCCATATACACACAAACATACACACAGGCCTAATCCTGCATTCCAGGATTAGAAACTCCTACCTCAGAGGGATTATGAGTTTGCCTAGCCTCAGGTAAGAACAGGGCCAAGGTCTAGGCCAATTCACTTTTCCCCCCAGAAGCTCCAGAATCCATCCAGGCAGGAGGTGGCCTGCCGGCCTTTTTCCCACCCTGGGACAGCCAGCCCCGTGTGCCAGGGCTTTCTAAGTCACACCCTGACTCCACCTCCCTGCCCATGATACTAAGTAGCCATGGAGAGGTCCTTCATTTGGGAGGGTTCAACTTTTAAATTTAAAGTTAGCATATACACATATAGAACAGAGTAAATAAAGAACGAAATCTTGGCATCTGTAACAATATGGAAGGATCTAGAGGGTATTATGCTAAGTGAAATAAGTCAGAGAAAAACAAATACTGTCTGGTTTCACTTATATGTGGAATCTCAACAGACAAACAAACAAACAAAACAAAAACAGTCATAGAAATAGAGACCAAAGGGATGGTTACCCGAAGGGAGGGGGTGAAGAGGTAGATAAAATTGGGAAGAAGAATACAGTCAGTAATACTGTGATAAGTTCACACAAAGATGGATGATAACTACAATTACCGGGGTAATCACATTGTAAGATACAAATGTGTCAACCTGAAGTAAATATAAGCAATACAAGACTATATACCAACTACACTTAAATTAAAAAAAATAAATTTAAAAAAAGTTCAGAGTAGACATCCTTAATTATACTCCTCAGCTAACTCATAAATATAACTTTGATTACCTTTATAGCACTATTGCCTTGGCTTTCCTTTCATATTATTGTCTATTTCAATAATTCACAAGTAAAAATCAACCACAAAGAAAAGACAGACGGAATGATGGAATGCTAATCTGACTTTCAAATTTGCTTTGGTCAAATTTTGCAGATCTAAATTTTATCACTTGTCATTAGGGTTTCTCAGTTTACTGGGTAAAGACGGCATCTGTCAGTAGACCTAAACCTTTATTCACATAGTTCTATTCTTGCACAGGTTTGTATCGGGTACGGTGTCTGAAGCGGGTGGTTTAAATGAGGCTGGAGAAGGCGGAGGGAAAGAGGCGCAGAAACACCCACCCTCACTGTGCAGGTGCCCGTCTTTGTGCCTAGGGAGGGGAACCAGGGCTTTGCCTCCGATGGCCCCCGCCAGCCTGCCGGAAAACCTGGCAACAGGGCGGGTCGGAAGTACTCAGTACAGGGCACAATGCATCTGGTAGTGAGTTGTGCGTCTCGGTTTGCCCATTTCTGGGAGTAACTTTATATATTTCTTCAGATAATTAGGATAGGGATGAAAGCGGCATAGAAACAATTCTGAAACATATGATAAGGAATAAAATCAAGTGATGGAGGAATTTTTAAGAGATGGTATGAAATGGAAGAACCATAAGAATTCTACAACCTCAATAACAGAACGGCTTAAATGGAATGAAGTTACCATTATTAAGGAAATCATCATTTATTAAGTGACTGAAGTGCCAAGCTACCTGCTACCAAATTCACTCTGCACAATAAATCAGTGAGATTTGATATTCCCATCTTACTCAGAAGGAAATGGAGCTTGAGAGAGTCCATGACGGACGTGCAAAGGTTGCACCGAGAGGAACCAAGCTGGGCACATGAAGAGGATTAATACTTTCAATAACATTTTAAAATGTCAGAGAGACATGGTATGCAGTGGTTCATGACAACGTCATTTTACAGCTCGTGCTCGCCCATTAGAATGTTCCACACAAGTCCAGGACACCTTGACCCCTGCTATTTGGACCCCGCCATTTGGTTCTGAGGAGGTTTCAACTCCATGCTTATGAAAATACTATTAGCATCACACCAACACTGATGGACATTCTATTGAGAAAATGTTTTGGAGTGAACTACATTAGGCCAATTTCATTTGCCGAGCAATATTCTACCCAGCACTATAAAACACTTATTTTTGTGATTTCTGTTCATGCTGTTAAATGTATCTTCACCGGGATCCAGCCTTTTGTGCATAAACTTCATGGAGGAGTTTATTGAACATTATGACGATAGCAAATGTTAACTTTGAGTTTTCTTTTGATTTCCAATGTTTCTCTCAAGTACAGTTTTCCTGGGTGAAAATTTTGCAGATCTAAATGTTATCTCATGCCAGGGAGTCTTGGTCAATTCTACTCCTTGATAATTGTATCTATCAATGATACTCATTATTTAATAGATAAATGCTCGGGGGTTTGCTTTTATGTACTAGCTGATTTATGAGAGAATTGCCAACAATTATCCTTGGACAATCTGGGATTTCGCTATTGTCAAGACTTAATCTTTTGGATCCCTTATCCTGCTCTACCGTGCACTTCTGAAACCACCGTGCCTGCGCAGTGGGTGATTTGTGAAGGAAAAAAATAATGCTAGGATAAAAACATGAGGGTCCTTACACTGTCTTTGAGAAATACATAATAAGTAATAAACTTTCTTAATTTTAATGAAAGGGAGAAAGACATATATTTAATTGTCTAGAAAAATTTTCATGAGAGATTGAGCTCAAATACCAGTTTATTTTGGTTCAAATAGTCAGCTGGTGACCTAAAAAAGCAATGGACACTTCACGCTTCAGGCCTATGTAAACCATTTTTATGTTTCCAGCAGAACATGTGAATGGGATCAATTACATTTAATGTAACCAGTTTCTCAAAAAACTGCAAACCTACCCTTCCTCATTCAGTGATTAGGAGGCAAAATTGCTTAAGACTTCTTCATACCCATCACTGACACTACACATTGATTTCACTTTGGAACCTTTTTAATTATTGTTTGTCCTCCACAAAGACTATGTATGAGTAGTGCTCAGCTATTTGGAGTTCGAGTTTTAGAGACGGATTAACCCATATTTTTAAAAGAAGTAAAGAAACCCCGTCATTACAATGAATGAAGGCTGAAGCTGGAATTCACAGATTGGTGCAAAGTTTATTTCTTAATCTATTTGCCTTCTGTGATAAAGCATAAAGTTTGTCAGCCAAGCCTGAAAACATTGGGTTCTAAGCCTCTTGGGGTTCTCAAGCTCTGTGGTTGCTGAGTTGCTCACCTCCCCCCACTTGTCTAATCCCCAGATGATGGTGGCAATCAGACACTAACAGCAAGTAATCTCCCTTCTAATATTCTGTTGCCTCTCCAGCTCTCCAGCTACAGGCTCACATAAAGAATATATTCATTCATTCATTCATTCATTCATTAATTCGCCCAATGTTTACTTGATTTCTACTGTACTCCAGGCACTATTCTAAGTGCAGGGGGAAATAATGAACAAAACTGACAAAATTCCCTGCCTTATGGAGTTTCAGATTCCAGAAGCCTGGGCTGCTCTCTGAGCTTGAATAAATGCTCAATCCTGTGGTCTCCAAGGCTTAGTCTCTGTAGTGGAGGCATTTCAATGATTCCCAGTGGACACACTGTACTTTTTACGTCTTATCTAGTAAATCTCACAGCAAGTCTGAGTTGGAGTTAATTTGCCCATTTTTTCCAAAGAGGAAAGGGAATGCTTGAAATAGAAGATAACTCGTTCAAAGTTTCGGCAGATAGGGAGAGACAGCTCTAGAATTTAAACCTGGGGGCCTATCTAATTCCAAGGACTTTGATAAAGTGATGGCTGTATCCCAAGACCACTATGAAAACTTTGCTGATATTCCCCTCCCCCACAGCAAAGGCAATTTCTATGCTTTCCAGAGAATTTGCTGAAGTTAACCAACAACTTAATTCTCACGTAGTCTGTCTTTTCTCTGTAGTAGTTTTAAAGATGTTTCCCTTCAGGCCCAAGATGTTGAAATTACCAAACGGGAACTTTAAAATTAGTATGTTAAAATCATCAGAAGGTATCATGAAAAAGATGACTATCTGAAGAGACCAGCAATTTAAGCACGGAAATACAAACAATGGAACAGAGTCTACTGCAGGTGTCGGAGACAAAGAGACACATTTAAAGACAGAGAACGCAGGTAAGCCACAGGAATTGCCATCAATTCAATGAGAAAAGTTGTTTTTTTTTCATCTTTGGCTAGAACTGTATAGCCATATGAAAAAAATAATCCTTTCTTTATTCCATACCCCAAAATTAATTTGATATCGATCAGAAATACATAGTGAAAATTCAGAACAATACGCTTTTAGGAAAAATAAGGAAGACTACCTTTGCAATGTCTAGGCAAACAAACGCGCCATAAAGCAAAAAGAATGGTAAAGTAGACTTTTCATTCAAATTTAAAATATTTTCTCATCACAAAAGAAACACTAAGAAAGTAAGTAGGCAAGCTACAGAGTAGGAAAAAATTGTAGGATATCTATATAATAAAAATTTGTATACAGAATAGACACAAAACTCTATAAACCAATAAAATAATAAATAATCCAATAAAACAAAGGCACAAACTCAAGCACACAAATCACAAAAGATATAGGAATGGCCATTAGAGGCATGAAAAGATGTTCAGCATCATTAGCTATCAGAGAAAAGCAAACTGAAACTACAATTAGCTATGACTTCAAACCACTAGAATGGTTATATTAAAAAAAAATTTAAAAACAGCAAATGTTGGAAAAAGTGTAGAGAAACTGAAATGCTTATAGATGGCTGGTAAGAATGCAAAATACTACAATCACACTGAAGATTTATTTGGCAATTTCTTATAAAACAGTGGTTCTCAAATGAACACCTTTAATTCTCTTAACTATTAAGGAGCATGAGGAGCTTTTGTTTATATGGTTATTATTTATCAATAGTTAACATATTTGAGATTGAAATTGAGAAAATTTTAAACATTTTCTTAACGCACTCTAAAACGACACTATAGTATTTTAATGAGAAACATTTGCCAAAACTAAAAGAGTTATTATTATAAATCTCTTTAAAATCTGGCTTTAAAAAAGACAGCTGGATTCTTACATCTTTCTCTGCATTCACCCTTAATGTTGTTTACATTGAAGTAGATAAAGAAAATCTTGCCTTTTCCCGGTAATTATGGGTATTTTTGTTGACACTGAACCAAAACTCAGCGGTAGATTCTCAAAAGTTAGTTTCAGTATAGAATCAAATCCTGTCAATAAACTTTTTGTACACAGTTATATCAAAATCCATCGGTCCACCTTGCACTGTCAACTGACCTTTACCTCATGCATGATTTGGCAGTGACCATTTGGAAATATTGGTTCTCTGAGTTACATGTATCATCCAAATATTGGCTCATTTCATTACATAGTAGTTGCTATCACATTTGTTAACATCCTCAACCATCTCAGCAGAAAAGACCATCAATACTGAAAGGCTATTAAGCTCACAGTAGCTAATGCATGTTTGCTGCAATTCTAACTTTTCCTTCAAAGTTCAAATCTGATCACTGACAACAGATACAGCGAGTCATTTTCCTGGAAGTGAAAATTTGTTTGCATACAAGAAAGTATCTGGGAAACACACAAGTCTGAAACATTACTCCGTCATTAAAGACGGGTGCCCCACGCAAAAACCAGCTAGTTTAGCTTGTAACGCACACAATCACACGCCAGCTTTTCCTGGGGGCAAGCCTCATGCTTCCGGGTTTGGCAGAAGTGCTGTGTGTACCTCCCATCTTGCCATACAGATCATTGGGAAAATGAGCACTCAAGAGTCAATATTTAACAGAATTAATAATTGTTGCTGATTTCATCAAGGACACTTGGAATTTAAAGCGGTGCAGTGAAGGTGTGTGGTGGAGAATGATACAGTACTACCATCACTGCTCATAGGCCTCATTCATTCTTTTACCCAACATTGCTTTTGCACCATTACTGTAAATGTCAACCCAGTGAAAAAGGCAAATACCGTGTTCATATTATGATGAAATTGGTTTTGACCTTGTGAAACCCCTGCAATGGTCTTATGGTCCCCATGGGTCCATGGACCACATTCTGAGAACCACTGTTGAAAATTTAAACATATGTATCTTACCTTATGACCCAGTCACTTCATCCCTACATATTTACGCACAAAAAATGAAAATGTTTGTTGACCAAAATACTGTCAAGGAAGTTTAGACCACCTCATTCAAAATCACTCAGAACTGTAAACAGACCAAATATCTATCAACAGAAGAGAGGATGAACACGTTGTTGTATCTCTTTAGAAATGAAGAATATTAAACACTAGAGAGGAAGGAACAACAGACAGATCTAACAATGGAATGTCTTTGTCTAAAGCACTGTGTATGTGAGAGAAGCGACACACAATGAGAATGCTGCCTGGTTTCATTTACGTAAAACGTGAGCACAGGGGAGACTGGCCTGCGAGATAGAAACCCCAGGGTCTGGGGCCTGGAAACGGCCTGAAGGGAGATTTCGGGGGGGAAAGAAGTGTTCTATGTCTCATTTTGGGTATGTACAATTTCCAAGCCTTAATGAATTGAATGCTTAAGATTTGTGCATTTTACTGTAGGTTGATTATATCTCAGTGAAACAATGTTCTAGCCATCACAATAGAAGTAGATACAAGAGGATGAAAAGGAATATTAAAGCTGGCATTATTTGCAGATGATGGAATAGTTTACACAGACCTCTCTTCCCCGAAGTACATAAACAATGTGATAAAAATGACAGAAGAGTTCAGGAAGATGGCTTATTATCTTCCTCACTGAGTGTGACTTCACTGATACGGCTATACTCAGACTGACCATTCAGAGGAAATCTAGATTCTCTTGCAGTTAGGGAAAACATTGGTTGTCTCCCTTAAGTAAGCTGTTCAAGTGTAAATGGTAATTATTGCAGAACTGTACTTAGTGCGCCACACTGAACCCGACTTTCAACTAGAGGACAGTTTAATTATGCCATTGTCCCTTCTGAGGTTACCTGACTTTAACTTTAGTTCTTGTTACCTGAGGTACCTGAGTAAATAGCACACAGACCAGATGTATTTTTGATGAATTGATTCACTAGGTGTCATACATTATAGGTGCTCAAAGTAAGTATTTTGAATGAAAGTCATACAGCAATGCAAAGCCCCTTCCTGACAACTTAAAGGCAAGGGAATCAATGACAAGAATGCAGAAATATGCTCATAATACATTTCTCATCTTGGTAATGTTTTTCTTTAGTCTTAAATTCTCATCCCAACTAAAGAAGACCCATTTGGGAGACTGACTGGAGCATGCAGGCCCTTCTTGAGCATGCAGAGTTGGAAGTGAAAAACACTAGTTTGTCTCTCCAATCATCAGAACAGCACGTTCCTGCTGGCGCTGTAGGGTGGCCCCACGTGGTGGGTCATGGACTACGAAGATGGGAAGTGCAGCTTGTGTGCTCAGACAGGAGTCAGGAGAAGAGAGGAATCAGGCCCAGAGAGACAGAGAATCCAGTCATCTGGGATCTGTCCCCTCTCCTGGTCCCAGCTTCAGTTCTTTGTGCCACACGATGCCAACCCCTGTCTCCACGGAACAGACACCCCCACTGCAGCACACACGGCATTAGCAGTTCAACTCAGAGGTGTGGGCTTCCACTTTAAAGCATAGAGTCTGACAAAGACACAGGTAGAAAAATCAGGTCTTGATGCATTAAAGAGACACTCTATTTTAAAAATGATTGACTTTGGCAGACGCTTCCCAACAGCAGCATCTTGTAAGGCTACCTTTTGTGTGTTTGTCTGTCTAGGGCCCCGGGGGCTCCAAGGGCATCCACCAGCACACCAGAGGGCAGGCAAAGCCACGGCCACAGGACAGACATGCCACGTCTTCCTGCAGTTCAGATTTACTAGGTATTATGTAATTTAAAATGCTTAAAAGAATTAAAGTAAGACTTTGCATGAATATTTAAGATAAAATATCAAACTTCAAAGAAGTTTCCTGCTTGTTGGCAGACTGCTTGAGGCTAAGTTGGAGGCTGAGTTCGAGCCTCCTGGGGTCCCCCACTGCTTTCCCAGCCATGAGGGGTTCTCAAGAAGACATGTTTGAACAATGCTCATGCACTGTAACACCAACAGTCAGAGCAGTCCAAAGAGCAATTCCATTTGCCAGCATGTATAATGTAGTCTCAGATCGTCTACACAATCGAACCTCTCATTCCCTTCCTATTATTATTAAAGAAAAAAGACAAATTATCTGGAAGTCCATGATAGCTTCTGGGCAATGTTCTGCATTATTTGGTCTACTCCCATTTCCCATATTACTGGGTCCAAGATATTAATATCAAAATGAATACAACACTAATGGATGTAAACAATTCAAACTAGAATTTTGAAGTCTAAAAACAAAGTCATTAATTTTATATCTAAACTTAAGGGCATTTTCTAATGAAGACTTTACTTACATGGGAGGTTAAATAAACTATGGTTTAATAAAATAAGGTAAATGTTAATGGTACAGGTCCTATACATAGCACTGAGTTTAAAAATCGAGAAATAAAGTCACAGCATAAGTCATGTAAAGTCAATTTCAAAACAAACACATACAAAACACTAACTGATTCTATACAGTTTCCACAAGTATTTACTTATGAGTGTAAAAATCCATAGCAAAAGGTCTGGAAAGATCCACTGCAAACTAGTAATAGCACTTATCCTTGAGAGAGCATGTCAAGGGGAAAATCAGAGGATTTATTAACATTGTATTCACATTCTGTTGCACGCAAACATGGTTTTTCCTTCTAAAAGCAAATCTTGTTCAGTCACAGTGTTTTCAGTCTGCTTGGGTACTAGAGACACAGAGAGGGAGGGAGGGAGGGAGGGAGGGACAGAGAGATAAATCTCTAGTGTTTGTTGCTACCTATGACGCACAAGTGAACAAACACACCCAAAACAGATGTGATTATCTGGTTGCTTTTTAAAAACATGAATAGGTCCTTTAATGATTTGCTTTTCCAATTTCTACTAAAAGTTTATTAGTGTAAAATATGTTTATATTTTAATAACGTTTTATCCTAAGTTTCCTAAGATAAGAGTAATTTGGTAAACCATAAAACTGAGCTAAATTCAATAAACTAAAGGAAAAGATATCATTAAACTGTCTCCAGAGCAATGCCTGTTTTCAAGCTCTTGGTTAAATTTCTATAAAAAGACCAACAAGATAGTTAGTTGTCTCTTTATTACCATCACTTCCCTGTTGATTTACTTGGTAATGCTTTATTTTCATTCTGGAATCATTTTCTATTGGCACCGACTCCAAAGAAAAGAGTTTTCATGTCCCCTGCTCACTAACTCCCAACCTCTGATTTTGCGTCAGGCAGTAAATAACCTGCAAACAAACACTAAAACGTATCACCCGAGTCTTCCTTGGAGGGCTTTCTGCATGCTGTTGGAGAGTCATAGAGCTGGTGGGTTTTACAGACAAACTGAACACTGGTTTAACCTCTTCCTTCTTCTTTTTCATTTATCTTACTTATATAACTCTGTGTTTGCCGAGGAAACAAAGAGTCTGGCTTAGGGCCTCACAGCACATTAGTGGTAGGCCAGGATCCGGTCACGAACTCCCAACCTAGAATGTTCTTTCTACGCTCCCCTGCCCCCAGGAAAAGAAGACTATTTGGTGTTTTATACGTCGGATTCTGACATCTGTGAGCTTAGGCCTCATCAATTTTCTCAGAGGTCCTCGTGCGTCTCGCCGCTGCCCGCACTGATCACATGAAGAGTAACTGTCGCTCCTCCTTCGTATGAACATCAAATTCCAGTTTTATAAAGGCACCTCGCCATCTCTGGGAAATAGCACCAGTGACAAAGGCAGCCCAGTGTTTCTTTATAAATTATGTCCGACTTTATAGTGCATGCCAGAAGAGAGGAAATCAAAGTTGACAGTGTTGATGTTCTCGGACAAGGAAGAGTATCCAACCAGCAGAATGCCTCGAAGTTTCAACGTTCATGATGGTGATAAAATTCTAGGGGGGCCTAGAGACCATCACATCACACAAAACAATTCTTAATCTGATCATTTTTAATATGTAAGATCTACAGACATGTAATTTAAAACCTGTGTGAGCACTGGGCCAGGGAATTTTTCTTACCAAATATACAGTCAGATTTTTCAAAGATGTATTTTTAAACATTTCCTTATTTAAAATAGTTTATGGCTTTGGTTCTTCTCTAGAAGAAGAAGAATGCGCTTTTTACAGAATTTGGGAAAATGGAGTATATACGTAGGTACATGTATACATATGTATCAACATACACAGTTGCGATGTGTTCTGTGTATGTTCCAGGCACAGATGATCGGCTAATGCACATGCATTGCTCCGTTGGTCACAGGAACCCCACTGCATTCCTGCAGAACTGAGGCTGAGAGAAAGGGGAAATGACCTGTGTAAGGTCACATGACTGACGATGAGCAGAGACACCAGGACTTGAATTTAAATCTTCTAATCTCAGATCCAAAGCTTTTTGCCTGGCACTTGTCTCAGAACATTAAAAAAATCTAAGGGTCTAGAAATGTGCACGGCACTGACTACAAAAGCAGGATTAGTATTGCACTCCAACTTGGCATCTGCTCCCACCAAAACTGTCATTTATTTGTTGCTAGTCTAACATATCTTTCAGTCCTCACCTGATGGCCCTGACCTCCTCTCAGGAGCGTTGATGCCTCTCTTCCACACCCGCCTCCTCTGCTCATCTGCACACCCATCTCCCCGCTCCCTGACATCTCGCTCCTGTTCATTTCCCACTCCTTCATCGAGTCCTGACTGTTAAGGCCCCTCAAGACTGAGTCCTAGTACCTCCCTGCCTGCCACTCCATACTCGACCACTCACACCTGAAGCTTTGATTTCTGTCAACAACCAGGAGCTCTTATACTCGAACATACAGATTCAAAGGCACCTTTAAATCTTCAACTTGATGTCTCAAAGGTGCCCTGAAGTTCAGGAAGTCTCAAAAACTATCACTGTCTCTCCAAAAACAGTCTCTTTCTAGGCTTAACAAATTTGGTGAGCAGCAACTGCACCCCCCTCAGTTACACAAGAATCCTGGAATTGCCTTGAACACCAGCTTGCCAAGCCCCCAGCCCTAATATCCCATCCACACCAACCACCATCGAAAATAGCTGCTCTCTTCCACTGCTACCATCCTCCTCTAATCCATCCTTATCTCTTGCCCACAGACTTCCACTGCCTCCTAACTGATCTCCCAACAACATCCCCAGTCATTCCCTACACTGCAGTCGTTCCTTCAGACTCCAGCGGCTTCCTCTTCTTATCTGAGGTCCTAAATCCTTATTACTGCATTATAAAGTTCAGCACGAGCTAGCTTCCACTTGCCTGCTGAGGTTCCTCTTGTACTTGTCTCCTCTTGCTCTCTGTATTCCACTGACCTGGGTTTTGATTTCTAGAGGCCACACTTCCTGCCTTTTGACCACAGGGTTTTAGCAGATTCTGTTCCCTCTACTTGGAATATCCCATTCCTTCCCATCACATTCACTCAAATTCATTTTCTTTCTCTCTCCCTCCCTCTCTCTGTGTTTTCATTTTTCTCTCTCTCCTCCCTCTCTCCCTCCAAACCTCCTTCTCTCCCACAGATGCATACACATGCACACACACACTAACTACACACACTTGATTCTCCTTAACTCTTACCCTTTACAACTGATCTCAAGACAGAGTTCAGGGAAACCTTTTCCAACGCCCCCATCTCATACCTGCCTCTGGCAGGCTCACTGGTTATCGACTTCCAGAGACTTACTTCAGTTCATAATTACAGTTTCATTAGTGTGGCTATTTGTTTAATGTCCATTCCCTTCATGAACCAGGAGCTGGATCCCCAGGGCCTGCTGAGGCACATGGTGTAGTAGGTACTCATAAATATAAATGAATGCATCCATTTCTGCTTTAAGAAATGATCCAATGCAAGGACCTGAAAGAAAATACAGCGCTAAAAATGAAAAGGTTAATTGCTTCCAAAACTATAATTTTAAATAACTAACCTCCCTTTGGGTATTTTTATCACACTAATAGTATTGTATCTACCGAGTTGTCTATGTCAGAAGCCTAAAAATCATTTTGATTTCTCTCCTTCTCTGTGCCAGCTGATGCTGCTGTGTTTATCTGCAGTACCCACCCAGGGTCCTTCTTTCTAGCATCACTGAAAACACCCACTTTAAGGCACTGTGTGTTTCACTGGGATGATTGCAACGACCTTTAGTCTTTCTACTTAAGCCCTCTTTGTTCCCCTAAGATGACTTCTTCACTCAGAAGTTAGAATGATTATGGAAAATGAGTACATCAAATCAATTCCCCGATTAAAAGTCTTTACTACTTAAAATAATCTCTTTCAACACCATTACTCTCCATCGTGTCACCATTTTATTCCCTTATGATCACGTGGCAGCATCTGATTAATTCTTTCCAGCTCCGACAGGGACAAGAACTCCGCGAAGGGGAGCCACGGCTCTGGGCACCCACCACACCAGGCACGCAGTCGGGGCTTACACTGTTGTTCAGTTGTTGAATGCATGGCGACCACACGCTATTTTGCCAGAGCCCTCTTTCAGAAACATTTTGAACAGCTTGCTTATTGAATAAAGTTGGGGCCTCCTTTTACCCCGAACTTCCAAACCAGAGAAAACTCAAGGAGCGGACAAGAAATGTTTTCTAATGATTAGGTCCCCACAGCATGTTTATTATAGCTTGAATAAAATCTGCTTAACAATTCATGACTTTGAGAATTCTTATGAAAGAAGCCTAATGTGATCCTCTAATTCCTCATTCTTTCCAGTCCTAACAGTAAGTGTGGCTAATGGGGCAGCAGGGTAATAATCTTCATTATCTCTTCCTCTTTTCACAGTTGCTCGCAGAATGCTGGGAACGTAAAGGGCCCACTGGTGCCCCGGATGGCGAGTCTAAGTGGTGCTTTTTTGTTTATGCTAATTAAGTAGGTTGCAGACTGGTTACTTAGCAATATCCTTCATTGAAATGCTCAGTGCTGGGAGCTTAATTATATGTTTTAGGCCTAAAATGGTCATTATGAAGATGTGAGCAGACGATATCCATGGACTGCATGCTATTATTAGTGTTTCTGGGGTCTGGCATGATAAAACTCTTGGAACGTGCAAAGCGATTTATGGAAAGATGGGTTAAATCAAATTGTGGTGATTCACTACCTACTGGTTTAAACTGAGCAATAAAAAAGGACATTTTTAAAATAAAATTATTTTAAATATATTTGTAGATATTTCAATGTATTGGAATGCAGTGAAACTCCATCTTTCGCCCGTGGGTTTGAGAAACTCCCCTTAGCTTTAAGGCATCCTTATTGTTTATTTAAAGCATTTTATTGAATTTACTGGGGTGACTCTGGTTAACAAAATCATACAGGTTTCAGGTACACAACTCCAGAACACGGCATCTGTACACTGTACTGTGTGTTCGCCACCCTGAGAAGTCAAGTCCCTTCTCGTCGCCATTTATCTTTGTTTCTATGGAGCGGTTTCCACACTTGCCTCCAAGAGGTATGAATGGCAACTTCCTCGATCAATCTGCTCAGCACATGTGGAAGAACAACTTCATTAAAAATTAAATCCCTCATGGGCTTCAATGGAACTCATCAATATTGTGTGTTGGGGGATCTATAATTCTATTTTTTTCCAAATAGAAGACAAACTATGGGTTTTTTAGACAGAATTTTACTGTTTTAAGACTTTTTTTCCCTCTAAAACATCAGTCTCCTGCCCTGATCTGTGTGGCCGGGATGAAAAGGTGCTGATTTTACACCAGCTGACTAGACAGTGTGCCACAGAAGCAGAGCAAACAAATGTAAACACAAAATATTTAGATCGCAGGGACGTTAAAAGCAATTTTGGTGATGGGCATAAATTATGTTTAGAGGGTGGATCATCTATGTAACAGCAAGGAGCTAATAATCTCCAATGCTCTTATAGGCAACAGAAATAAACTACAGCTCAGAATAAAAACATAGAAATTAGGCATGTTGGAAAGTCAGTCACCATTTAAATATCAGATTGATTAATATAATATAATTAATATAATATAATTCTGAATCCTGTCACCGTGGTTTGCATTTTTCCCCAAGTTCAATGGATCAATATCCATTTCATCTCATATTAACAAAACCTCTAAACATTTAACTTAGAGGATACGTGTAGGAACTCTTTTCTTAAAAACTGATGGGAAATATGCATCTGGTTCACTACCATACCCCCCCAGAGAGTGACAGCCAGTTGCTGACATCAGGGTGGGGGCGGTGGGAGGATACGTCTTACTAGCTAGTGAGGTAATGAGGGCTGCATTGGAAAAGGCACTGATCACCCTTCCATAGTCTTCTGCCCGACATGCACTTCACAGGGCTTCCTCTCATATATTTTCATTAATCTGAGCAATTTTCCTATCATCCTCTTACCTTTAAAATTTTTGATGATGATACATAAAAGGAAAGTCAAACATGTATTCTTTCCTGTTTGAATAGCACCTCAGGGTAATCAAATACTTGTTTAGGGAAAGTTATTCTTTAGGAAAAAAAAAAAAACCCAGCTAATAAATGAATGAGGAATGATAAGAGCATGAATAGCACCATTGTGCGTTCCCTATTGGAATAATGGATCCCAGCAATAATAATCAAGTGCTTATAATACCATGAGGTAAGAAAACCTTGTGGGGCGCTTTACAATGGATGAACTGATAACATAGAAGTATGATGATCAATCTTAACAAAAAGACAGACGCCAGACATGATGCATCCTCTAATGTAGAGCAACAAGAAATACATGAATCACCTTCAGAATAAGCCAAAATCCTGAACCTCAATCTGATAAAGCCTCTAGTTTAAATGACAGTTTATCGGAAAGAAGATAACCAAGCACATTAAGAAACACGATGGGGATGCAAACAAAAATCAAGAGGTGAGAAACTCCAGAACACAACGCTAATTTTTTAATAGAAAAAGAAAGAGGAAAATGTTACAGATTAAATGATAACTAAGCAATACATTAACTAAATGCAATGTGTGGACCTTAATTATTTTGAATGAGGCAACTCTAAAAATCATTTATGAGACTAACAGAAATTTTAACACTGTTTTTTTGAAGAAACCAGGACATTATCACCCTTGCTGGTAAGGCATGCTAGTGGTACTATGGTTATCTCTAAAAATACACTGGAGATGCTACTGTACAGAGACGTGCTCCAGAATGTTTACCGATGGTGCGATGTCTGGGTTTGCTGAGCAGTACTCCGCAGTATGGGCGCACCGCTGCTTATTTAACCATTCACCTGTCCAACATCAGGGTCGCTTTTCGGTTTGGGCTATTATGAATAAAGCTGCTGTGAACTTCTGTATGGAAGATTCTGTGTGAACACCCTACTGAGCTTCTGACACCATGCAAAGAAAGACGTGAGCTCTGACAGAGACCCTCAGAGGGGGGCGGGGTGCCAGTACCCACCCTGAGCCTCCTCTGTGCTCTTCACAGACCCATTCTCCCAATCCCAAGTACTGGTATCTTGGTGCTCTGACGTCTCAGTGAATTTAGGGCAGAATAGTGTAAGGGCTGATATGACTTCAAACACTGTATAGCAGGGGTGTCTAAGCTTCTGGCATCCCTGGGTCACACTGGAAGAAGTCTTAGTTGTCTCGGACCACACATTAAATACTCAAATATTAATGAAAACTCATAAGCAAAAAAAAGGTTTTAAGTAAATTTATGATTTTGTGTTGGGCCGTGTTCTTAGCCATCCTGGGCCCCATGCAGCCTGTGGGCTAGACACCCCTGGAAGGTGACTTCAGAGAACAGATTTCCAGCACCTACTAGTATTGTGACTGGTACCAAGCAACTCAATGAGCCTGTAAAAGAGGAAAGGTGCATTTGAGAATTTGCTTCCTCAACAGACAAAGCTGGTATGTATTAATTTAGTTATTGATGAATGGTAAGTCCTTAGATTAGAAGAAAAAATTATGTCATAAAAGAGAAAAGGACAGAAGAAAATATTAGCAAAGTCCGTAAAGAAGAAAAGGTTGGAATGGCCAGCAACACAGACCCAACCCATGGTTCTATCCCAAGTACTTCTTCCCACTGTGTCTGCCTCACGTTCTATGCCCATGTGAGCCCTCTTAGCCCATGGAGTCGTCCACCCTTCCTGCCAATGTGGTAAGAGGAGAAACACGTGATCTACCTACCTACCTTACCTCCTCAACAAAGTTTTTTTCAATCCTAGAATTAAGTTGAATCAGTGGATATCAAGTTGCTGAATGACTAACTTTTCAATCAATCTATTAGCTAAATAATTAAGGACTCCTCCCCCCACGATGCTTTGATTTCACTCTGAATTTGCAAGGGCCAGTTAGTTGCGAACTTATCAGAGCGGCTGAACTGAATGTCAATTTTTCATGTTTCAAATTTCCAAATGTCAGCCAATCTCCATTTCCCAATAGTTTATAAGTAATTGGTTAAGTTTTCCCTTAAATATAGTTGCCTGCCTTCTATATACACGGTGGAGACAAAGTAAGTTTACAGTTGTGCATATAGGAAACAGAGTTTAGCCTTATATTATTATTGATTAATGATCGTGTTCTGTTCCATACGAACAACTGTAAACCTACTTTGCCCCTCCCTGTATTTGCCTTGCTTCTCACAATGAAACAGCTTTGCTTGGGGCAATGGGCACACGATGCAGAGGGCAGATGATGTTGTATTGACTTGTGCACTTCAGACCTGTACGATTTTGTGAACCAGTGTCACCGCAGTCAATTCAGTTAAAAAAAGAAAACAGCTTTGGCCGACTGTCATAAGCCTATTTTAAGATGGCCTTCCTGAGAGGTTTTATAGAATCAGTCGCTGAGTCAATCAGTCCAGAGTTCATAACCAGCATCCAGTAGGGAATTACTTGCTCGCCAACTTTCCCAGTGCTTCGGAACATATCTGTGGTGAAGAAACGGTGATTTGTTGTTTGTTTGGCTTTTGTCTAGCCAACCTGCTGCTGATTAATATTTTGTAAGAAATAATAAATATGAACGATTAGAAAAATGAAAATTTAAAGGTAAGACAAGATAAAGACCTATAAAATAGAAGCCTCGATTTTTCAGCAGATTAAAACAAAGAAAAGCACTCTGTCCAGCTGGTCTGGAAGCTCCTAAGCATGTACTGTCAATTTCGGTTTCTTAGCACATCGCAGACGACTGACAAACAGCACAGCCTGGCACCAGCCTGCAGGCAGCCTGCACTCTGAGAGGCACTGGTCTGCACTGGTCTCACACGAAGTGCGTCTTGACTCTTTCCCATTCCCTAAAACTCCACACATTTGCACCTCTCTCTGGGGATCTTCCATGCTCTTGGAGGTCAATAAGAATGTTTTCCATTTTGCTAGCATTTCCTACAGCATTCAGCCTGATAGAGTATAATAAATTCTTATTGATCAACAGAAAACAGTTTCTATTCCTTTCATTCTTTCCTGTTTTTCTCCCCTACTCAATTCTATGTTTGAACATAATTCATTTCACATCCTTTTTGGAAGGAGATACAAGTTGCAAACTGGCGGCCTACAGGCTGGATGTGGACAATAAGTGAGATCTGTTTGTTCCACAGACTCTATTAAAACTCAGTCTTCAACTTATTTTACAAAAGTGGCGATGCTAGGCCCACATTTACATGCAGCAACAGCACAGCACAGAGTAGGGCTTCCCCTCTAGATAGGTGAGCCCTCAATTCCCCACAGTCTTTACTTGATTGAGCCACTGCTTAAATTACCTGCTTGGAACATGTAGACTTTGAAAATTATAACCACTAATCTAGACTGACATAATCAAGGTTAATAAACCCTACAGAAGACAAAGGAAAGCACAAACAAAAGAGCCCAACACACTATCACAGGAGCTTATGCTTATGTTTTTCTGACAATGCACAGGTCCAAAACATTTTTTAAAAATCCTCACTTAAGGAATACTTACCGAATTTTCTAGAGAGGGAGGGAGGGAGGGAGGGAGGGAGGGAGGAGGATGGAAGAGGCAGAGAGAAAGAAAGAAAAAGAGGGAAAAAGACAGACAGACAGACAGAGACATCAATGTGAGAGAGAGAGAAACATCCGATGGTTTCAGTTTTTTCCTGTATGAGCCCTGACCGGGAATCGAACCTTCACACTTTTGGTGTATGGGACAATGCTCTAACCAACTGAGGCTCCCCGCCAAGGCTAGAGCCAAAACATTTTGTTACCCCATGTAAATCTCAGTATTCCCATTTATAAGCAAGAAAGCTGAGGCTCACAGGATAACTTTCTTCAGACTCCTAAAGTAAGCGGTAGAGTCTGGGCTCAAAGCCAGCAACCCTATGCAACAGGATACTGCACGCCCACCCAGTGGTTTCGATGTTTTTTTTTTCCTGAGTATTTTCTATACACAAGACAATAAAAATCAACATTTATGTTCTCTAATGCAGAACATGTATTTTCATATTCCTCTGCTCACACTTCACAGTGCATTTTTGATAGGAGGGTTTTTTTTAAGGTTCACACCAATAGAGTCTTTTCATGTTTTCCTCATGTATTACTTTGCTCTGTGCTGTTCCCCTCTGCACTGACCAAACTTGACCCTTTATTTCCAAATCCAAGATGCTCCAATGAGCCAGGACCCAAACTAAAATGGTTCCAGGAATGGAGGCCTCACATTTTCATTTCTAGACCATTCAGAAGCTAGACAGAAATGTCAGCTTCCTTACAAGCCAAACTCCAGTACCTCCTCAAAAGCGCCAGGAGAAGACTGACTAGGAACTCTCCCATTAGCCTAAAGTCATAGCAAAAGAAGCAACTCCAAACTCCCTTTAGCAATCTCAGAACAGACTGTAGGACATTGTGCTCTGGGATCACAACGCACAGACTAGCAAACCCGCAGGAGGGCTGTTGGCTTTCTGTGACCCCGAAGGTCGTTCTAGCCCAGGAGACACCTGGCTCTATACAACTTTTTTTTTTTTTTTTTTTGAAGATAGAAGTGTGCTGTTCAATACAGTGGTCACATGTGGCTATTTAAGTTTAAATTGATTAAAATTAGGTACGTTTACAAAATTCAGTTCCAAGCCACATTGCAAACACTGAGTAGCTGCCCGGGTAATATCCCATCAAGTCTAGCTTGGCTTGACCCACAGAAGAGGGCCTGAGTCGCAAAGGCCAGCCTTATATAACCCCAGGGGAGGTAGGGTACAAGTCCGAGGGTCAAAGGAAGTTGCACAGAGACCGGGTCAGCTGTGAGCCAGGAGCTGCTGGCATGGCTAGGAGACAAATGGCCCAAACAATGACAAGAATGTAGGCTCCAGTACTGTCCACTTCAGAAGGCTGTGGGCTGTGTTACTTCCCCAGATAAAACCCAACAAAAACTCAAATGACAAATACAAAATTGAACAGATAAAACCATTCATCTTACTCTTTATTAGCCTTTCCTTGTACCTATGGGAAGTTTATTGGTTCTCACCTGCCTATAATCTCCTTGAAGGTAGAAGCTATGACTTAAAAAAAAATTCTCACCAAGGATATGTTTACTGATTTTAGAGAGATGAAGGAGGGATGGAGAGGGAGAGAGAGAAAAACATCAATTGTACCTTGACTTATAACCTAGGTAGGGGCCCTGACTGGGACTCGAACCAGAAACCTTCTGGTGCATGGTCTGATGCTCCAACCATGTGAGCCACCTGGCCAAGGCAGAAGCTATGACTCTTTCTGTACATTGCATCTCTAGTGTCTGGAACTTGCTAGGTGTTCAATAAGTACAAAACAAGTGTTGACTTTAACAATTATTTTTAAGTGTTATAATTAAGGTGAACACAGATCCTGTTTTGCCACCTTTATTCTAGTTTATGCCAGTTGCTCTGACATATTTATTAATAGAATCATCCAAGCCTCTCAAAAGTGTCCCAGTTTGTTTTATAAATGATATGGTCACTCTAGCTTACAGGACATATATGTAGTCGAGGTACCAGGAGAACAATAAAAACAGGTTTAGTGACTTTCATAGCTACTTCAGTGAGCTCCTTCGGCATACACATATAAGACCTGTCCAGAAAAAGTCCAACCATTATTACTGTAATGAGAATGGTTTGCACAACATCGATGTAACCTGGCAGCTAATGAGAGTGGACTGGAATGCCAATGTGTAAACAATGACAACTTCACTGTACCAGTCAGTGGGGGTGGTAGACGCCATTAAGTGAGCATGTGCACTGTGTGGCCATTGCATTCAAAATGACTGAGTGAGTGAGGAACCTGCATCAAATTTTGCATCAAGCTAGAAACTATTTGGATGATTCAGAAGGCCGCAACTATGGACAACTGGTGACTGGCAGCTTCATCACAACATACCCATTAATGTATCATGTCTAGTGCAGAATTTTTTGGCAAAACATCAAATCACCCAGGTGACTCACCATGCCCTACAGCCCAGATTTGGTACCCCGTGACTTCTGGATTTTCCCAAAACTAAGATCACCTTTGAAAGGAAGAGATTTTAGACCACAGATGAGATTCAAGAAAATATGATGGGGCAGCTGAAGGCGATTGCTAAACTGTGTGAGGTCTCAAAGTGTCTACTTTGAAGGGACTGAGTCATCATTGTCCTATGTAGAATGTTTCTTGTATCTTGTATCTTCTTCTATAACTGTCTCTCCTTTTCATAGTCCATGGCTGAATACTTTCTGGACAGACCTCATATGTCTGACATTTGATCTAATAGTTCAGGTGCTCCCTTTAGAGAGAAAATGTCCAGATTTTATTAAAAACACATTAGTGTTTAACATTCTGGCTTAGGTTTGCATGGCCCCACTGGTTCTCACCTTGTCTTTCTGGTGTTGAACCTGGGAGCATTAAAAATAAATGTATGTAAAATTTGCGATGTATGCTTGCAATTGAAGTGTATGTGTAAAATAGTCAGTTGATCGTACTAACTGTAGGTGGCGGCCAAGTTAAGAGACACAGACTGAAGACTCACTAGAGCTACAATTCGTGTCCCTTCACCGGACCCAAAGGGGTAGTTCTACAAACTAAGTCAAGTTTGTTTTGAGGGTTAACAGTGGACTCACTGTGATCTTGTCTCATTCTTTAGTGCGTTTTTGAGGAAAATAAAATACCTCACATAAAACAAAACAGTGTTCAATTACAACCTTGTTATTTGAAGTACATCCAGCTTTCTAATGAACTTTTACTTAATAGATTCATGTTAATCAAAATCCTTAAGACTAAATTATTTAATTAGAGTGGTTTTAACTGGAAGACAGACCATGTTGTATTTTCAACCTAAATTGCCCCTTGGAGGAAACAAGAAGAAAAGAGCTGCCTTTTCATTAAGGAAGGAAGTTAATTCATAATCAATAGAAAAACAATTCTCTGACAAGGCTCTGAGCTACACTAGCGCTCAGCAGACACACGTTCACCCTTGGCTACTACAAACACGCCGAGGTCTGCATATTTCCCTGATCCCATTTCCTTACTGCCTTGCTGGCAAGTAGCTTGTAGAGGAGACAAGTCAAACCGAAGGGCTAAAACACATTTTCTAAGTATGGACAACAAAGTTCTCCTGCTCGTTCATTTTTGTTGTGGTTGTTCTGATATAAATTATCTAAATATCCTGTGGTGCAATGACTGATCGCCTGCCCGAGCACAGAGCTCAGCACCAAATGGAATGCTAAAGCGTGGGTCAACAAAGCCACGCACAGTTACCCAAATCTGACCTGCAGTAACGGGCCTGCATTATCTGTCCACGCCGCATGCTTTCGTCATTCCTGTCCATGGCTCCTCCTCCTCACTGACACTGTTTTCTTCTCTGTGTAAATCCCAACAGGGAGAGTGAAGGAAGGGGAAAGGCCCTCTGTTACCAGGTTATAGACTTTTACTTATAAATAATTTTCACTGGTATTATGGGAAAATCTCTCCAGAACCACAAATCTCCTTTACCAGAGATGAATTACACACAGGCAGAACACACCCATCTGCTCTGGTAAAGGGCTCTTTTGGTTGCAAGTGACATAAAGCCCAGGGACAGGTGTTGACCCAAGGGGATATATAATGATAGCCCTACCTGTTCCTCCATCTCTTTACTTCGTATCTTTCCAAATGGCATGATACTCAATCCCACCTGACAGCATTGTGGCTTCCAGAAGCACCACAGCAGTATTTGCCCAGATCTAAACACAGCAGAAATGTACAGAGTTCTTATCAGTTCTCCAGCAAGAATCTCGTGATTGTCTGTGGGCCACTCACCGAGGCAAACAGACAGAGACGCCGTGCCTGTGACTGCCTCTAGAACATGACTTTGTCCATCACCGGCTCAGCCCGAGTGAGCAGAGGGCCACCTGCAGAATAACGGGGAGGCCAGCTGTAGTCAGGGCCCCTCCGTCATGATGTTTAATCACAGAAAGTAGAGGAGCTTTCAAACAGCACATTCATGACTTGGTTTTATTGCGCTTCACTGCAAAGGCCGTGCCTTTCTCTGGAGAAAATCTGCCATTTTGCACAGGCAGCAGACAGAGCTTATATTCATTTTTCTCATGTTGTATTTTTCTATTTGCTACAAATTTGATCATGGCTCTATTAGGATAGGTAAAATAAATTGTAATTTAACAAGCTTTCTCCGGTTTGCTCTTGTCAAGAAAATATACATATTATCCTCCAAACAGGGAAAAGTAGGCATCAAAAAATCCTTTCAGCCAATCCCACATCAGCTCTTTATCTCCAGCTACCACACATCTGAGATGAGCCAGAAGGCATTTGTTTTGTTTATATAAAAACAGAATTTCTGTAGCATTGTTTCCATTCTTTTCTGATGGGGCAAATCGTCCTTCCAATGGGAGGGAAAACCCTGGAGAGCGAGGGGAATGTACAGGAAGGACCCCAGACAATACTGCTCAGTCCATATACACGGAGCGCACTGAGGATAGGGCATGCAGTGTCCCAAACTGCCTGAAATGAAATGTGATGTGTTCATCACAGGGCATACTAACAGGCATGCTAACGCACCCAGGAGGGGCCACAGTTCCATTCAGACTCCACGGTAGGCCAAATCACTGCGAGTCTGAAATAAGCAGAGTATTAATGATACGTGTTGTCTATGTCAGTCATAACACAGCTTGTGTAAAGAAATAGTCTGTTGCCACGAATTTCTCAGGGAAGCAGAGTTAATGGCATTAAATCATCAGATGGAATGTGAAAGGCTCACCAATCTCACCAACGTAAGGTGAGTTTTTAGACTGTCTGTGGCCCTGACAGAGGTGGAAAGAACCCCTGGGTAAATGCTTAGTGATGGGTTTTTGCCTCAATATTAGGCCACTGTACAATAGTTGAAACCGAGGGTAAAACAGCTGTTAGAAGTGGGTAAGCAAAGTTTTTCACTCATTAGCTAGGTGTTCTTTCCAAGAGAGTTCTAACCCATGTTACTATTCACTTTAAAATGTCATAAACACTTAAGCTAATTGTGGCAAAGGCAAGAGTGGGTTAAACAGAAGCTTACGGAGGTTTTAAAGGAGATTTCTGGGCACATCCAACTACTTTAGATGTAGACTGCATTGTCTCCATTGGTGGTTTTTATTTTCCTTGATAGAATCTCTTGAATTACTTAGCCTATTTTTATTAGCCAAGATTGGGGGACTTACTTTTTCCGTTACCCAATCTAATGCTCTAATGGCTACTGATATTGACTCTCAGGAACCTTCTTAAAGCTCCTGATAGTGCCTCTGAGGATCCTCACTGAAGCTATCCCTCACACTGTCTTAATCAATCTGTGTCAAGAAAGGACAGGAATACCTCAGAGACCTCAAGGACAGAAACTTCAGGATGTGTGTGTGTGTTGGGGGAGGCGCGGCGGGGGGCCTGAGGCAGGGAATTCACAAGAACTGGACCTAGGAAGAGGAGAATAGTCAACTTCGAAAGCCGTATTTCCATCCTTCTGATTGGCACATCTATACGCTGTGTGAGTCCTGTTCCCCGCCCAACAGAAGTAAGCCTCTACTTTGCGTTATCATGGTGCCAACCTTTTTCCCACATATTTATAAATCTACAACCCCAGTATTCTATCCTATGGCTCAAGTTTTTAACTCTTAGTCTAAATTATCAAGATAACCTGAGAGGCTTTCCTTGGGTCATAGAGTAAATCCTCTGGTTCAGTAAACTTTTCCAGGGCTACCTAGTGTTCAACTCTAATAACAGGTTGCCAGGACCCACCTTTCAGCAAGGCATGCGAGGGCATTGCCATGGAAGGACCCCAGTTATTGCTAATTCTGACCATCAACAACCACCTACTTAATTTTTCTCTTTGGATATCATGGTAGCATCTCAAATCCTTTATGTCCCACACCAAATTTATCTTTCTTCCTTCCCTTAATTTTTAATTATGTTTTTCCTATTGAAACAACACTCTTGTTTCAATCCCGCTCAAACTCAAACTTAGCTTTAACTTTTGTTTTTCTCATCCCTTGTTGAGATGGGGAAAACTGTTCGCAACTGGTCACTTTTCTGCAATGGATACTGAGAAGATGACACATATACGTTAGGGGATGTTTGCATATCCAAGGATCTTGTACGATCATCAGGGACACTGATGACGCAGGTGACAATACTTGTGCGGGGCTTACAGAACTCATTTGTGTGACCAGTAAACACTTCCTAGGCACACAATGCATACATAGAAAAGGCAGTGGAGGTAAAAAAAAAAAACAAGTGAATGTTACTGCTTATATTCTGATTCCAGTACTTGTACACAAAATGACTTCCAATAAATGTTCTGTACATTCAACAGCTTTTCATTTCTTTTTTCTTATAAAAAGAGAAATCATGCAACCGTGTACATCATCATGTGGTATAAATGCTTCTGCTCTTCTGCACAACTGAGGCAAACTCTTGAGTACAACAGAGAGGGGCAAGGGGGTCTCTCTTAGCTTTGAGGCTTTCCTTGTGTCATCTGCACTCATCTCCCTGTTTTTGAGCCTAAATAAAAAATTCTCTTCTGTCAATTCCAATAACTACTTTGGTAAATACTGATTACACTCAACCCCTTAACTCAGTAGGCATTTTAAGGACACCGTTATAAGGGTCAAAAGTCAAATTGTCATTTCTGCGATTACGGGCGAATATGGCATTCATTCCCTTAACAATTGTTTATTTCTGAGCTAGCAACAGCAGTGAGCACTTAGGATGGTGACCAAGTGTCCTAAACATAGAATTGAGGAAGACACAGAGTGTCATTTCATCGTGCTGCATCTTCTTCAAATGGCAGCGTGCATCCTTTCATATCTCACTGGGAATAATAATAATAATAATAACAACAACAACCACTCTTTTCAACAGATTGTTCTCATACAAGATTTTCTGTAAGTATTTTCACGTGTCTGGCAAATATCCTATTAATCCTCATAGCACACAAATTGTTTTTATGTATATTAAGAAATTAATATATCAAGGTAGCTTGAAAGCTAGATTTTTTTTTTATCACCAAGAAAGAGTTACATTTAAGAAGCAGGTCTTATAATGGATACTGAAGTTTCACTAACTGTGTACTCTGAAACACCAAGGGAGAAAAGAAAATTTTCTGGCTAAAGACACCTTTCTCACCTGGGTAGGGTACCCTGGTTGCTGGTGGTTTTAATAGCCTTGCATTAGAGGTTCTCCACGAGGTGGCCAGTGATGAAAACTTTTCACTTCTACTTCAGAGATGGTAACATGGGTGCAAAGAGGTGAGGTGCCTCTCCCATAATAAATGAAAATGCCTAAAACAAAATATACCTGATCATTACTCTCCTTCTGTTCTGCTATGAATGATAACTCATTAAGAGATTTCTGCAAAGGGCTGAAGTAAGGAGGCTATTTTGCTTTTCATTTTGTTTTTCCTTCATAACCTTTTCCCCAGAGCTCTTTGGTTCATGGGAGATGGACTAATTACCTCAAGACCTCCTGGTTCTTATAAAACTGCCACTCCGCGAAATGAAAGTGTAGCCAATCAGAACTAAAACATAATTTGCAAATAAATCTCACTGGAATATGGTGGTTATTAATAGTGATTATGATGATGCTAGGTTGGACACACAAAACACTATCTTTTTGTTTGTCTGTATGCTTGGTTTTCAGTTCAAACATTCTTCCCCTTTTATCTGGTCCACTCCCCTTCACGCTGTGCCCACTTCAAAGGCTAACTAGGAACAATGGTTTTGCCTTTAGGGTCAGTCTTGATCGGAAATTCCAATAACTACTGCAGAATTTGGCTGCCCAATTCTGAAGAGAACGGGCCTGGGCCTGAGAGACGAAGACCGAGTCCTGGTCTACCATTTCCATGCATGAACCTGGGGCAAGGGTCCCCGCCTTTACAGACCTCAATGTCGCCACCTATACACCAGGGGTTGAGGATTGGACTGGAATGGTGGATAATATTATGCATGTGAAACACCACGGTACCTGTTAGGCAGTAAATGAGCCATCAATAAATAAGGCCTGTTAACACAAATCCAGAATTTCTCTATGCTGATGTTTGTTACAAAAGCCACGCATAAGTAAAAGAAGATAGAGATCACCACTGGATTCCTTAATTTATGAGCCAATTTTAATTTTACCATCATCGGATGCATACCTTATCTATCACACATGCTGATTTATTTAGAAAGACATGCCTGGTTGCCACTGTTGTTCCCTGTGTGGTTGTCTTTGGACAGAAAGCAATTGTCACACAATTCACATCCTGCTGTTTTGTTGTCACGTTAGTCACAAGCCAGTCATGTCATTTAGGTCCCCCCTCTGCATTCAGTCTGTCACCACATCCTGCTGCTTACTCTTCAACACCACTGCCAATGCCAGCCCCAGGTTCTCCATTCCTGTAAATGGCCTTCCAGCCCTTGTCAGCACACATCCAAGATCATTCTGGTCTACTTCCTATCATTCTACCTTATTTGCATCTACTGTTTTCTTAAGAAATCAGCATGTCCAATATCATGTCCAATTTCTGGAATCCTGCCCCAAGCACTTCCGACCCAAACCATGAGCAACAGAAAACCTGCACTCACGCCCCCTAACATTCTTGTTTTGGAATTCCCCGTGCCACGCTTCCTTGTTACGCCAGGCCAACATTGCTCAGTTGGCTTATATCATAGCAGGGATTTTTTTTTTTTTTTTGAAGAGGGTGTTTTCTACACTATATCAAAGGTCTATCACAGCATCTAGTGTCTAGATACTCTTATCGTTCTGACTACCCACCCAGCAGTCTCCACTGATCATTTGAGAGATTTCAAGTTCTTCAGTCAATCTACTCAACTGAGTACTCACAATCCTGTACCATGAATTCTATTACTTTCAATTCATTCAGAGTCACAGTTCCTTATTATGAAATGTATCACCTCTTTCTACCTTATCTGATAAGTTAATACAATCAAGGTAGGGAGAAACTGCCCATTGCCAACCACTCACTCCCCTTTACATTCTCCCCAATGTAAGGTCTATGTTTGTATGTATCATAATTATTTGATTATTTACATCGAGAGCAATGAATCTCAATAGCAGTATATGGGGGGAGGGGTGTGGACCAGGGAGACATATTAGAATCATGGAGGTGGAGGAAGTTCATTGAAAAAAAGTGAGACATGATTGATAAGAAACATAACCTGAATGGCGCTTTATCTTTTGCACTATTCATACTACGTAGAAAAAATATTTTAGGCAAGGAGATGGGCCTAACAATTTCCAATGATCTAAAATTTTTTTAATTACACATCCTTAAAAGTAAAAGATCTGTGTCTACTTCTTGACTTAAGTATGTATTTAAAAATATGTTACTTACCTTGAAATTTCAAATAATGTAAAAGGAGAGCATTCAATTTTTATACTCCCCAAGAAGATATGGGACTTGAAAATTTTCAGAATAACAAGTCTGGAATGAATTCCATCCCAAAAGTTAACCCCTTACTGCACTCAAGGACTCTTTAAAATACTAACTTTTAACTAAAATTTTTCATCACCAAAAAGAGCAAATGAACCTCTCTAACCACACTACCATGTCCAATAAGAACTCATGGAAGATGTTGAGTATAAGAATTTGTCAATTTTTGCCCTCCCCCCTCCAAAAAAAGTATTAACATATTCAATACAGTAACTAGCATAGAGTAGAATTTCCATATGCAGGAATCTCAAATGGTAAGAATTATTAGGGTTTTCCACTTCGCCTCTTCCAATCAACACTTGCAAAATCACTGAAATCTAACCTGTGGAATCTTAACAGTGGACAGAAATTTAGCAGTCCTCTAGCCCAACACCGGAGCCCCCGCCAGCACCTTTTCTGTTTGACTTCCATCGCGGTCTTGAGACGGGGAGCTCATTCATTCCAGAAAAAGCTTCTGTTTTTTTGTTTGTTTGTTTGTTTGTTTTTTAATAAAAAGAGCAGAACTGAAAGTTTCCTGCTTACAACATCGACAAATTGGTCCTACTTATGCCTGATGGAGCCACACCAAAAAAGCTTAGCCATTTCAATGAGATAGGGCCTCGAATCTTTCCTGTTCGCACAGACTTCCAAGTCTTCCATTCTCTAGGCTGTGGGTTGTTCTGACCATTCTTTTTAGACCACTGAGGGGAGTTCAGCTCCTGAGCTTGGGAGTAAGGACTGATCTAGCACATGGTGCCAGCTCTGCCCTGCATCAGGCTGCAGGTCCTTGGGCAAGCTGCATAACCTCTATGAAACTTAGCTTTTCATTTCTGAATAATACTGTTTAATTCACAATTTTGTTTTAAGGATCAGTAGGTACTGTATGTAAATTGCTGAATGTGCACATAAAAACTTTCAAAAAAGATTTGCTGTGACCATAATAGGTGTGTTTTACCATTATCTCTAGGGATGCCATTCCCAATAATCTGACAAATCTTCAGAAGTAGAGAGCGGTAATGAACATGATGAGACCACCATCATTATGGTGGTGGTTGCGCCCACTGTCAGTGTACCTACACAACTGGCACATTCCTGACTGCCACTCGCACCAGCACTCACTAGTGCTTTCCTTGAAGATCAGATTCTGTTTCCTTATTATTTTCAATAGATATTTCATGCCTGTACCTGAAGCTTTTGATTTAAAGGGGTAAAGGTTAGAAAAAGCTGTCTACTTAATAGACTGTTGGATACATGAGTGAATTCTTCATAGCATCAGGACATGTTCAGATTTAAGTGCATGCACGCACACACAATATCAAAATGCAACAACCCCCCGGTACCTTACCAGGACTCTGAAGTGTGAATTGAAAACCCAAGGAGTAGCAGTTCTATAGCAATAAAACTCCAGAAGTGTGTGCTTATAAAGACCGAGCTTTGCAAAGCAACTAACAAACAAAACTGGAAATGTTTCTTCCCCCAACCTTGAATCACCATGACAGATTCAGTATGTGTGAATTCGCAAATGCTGACAAAAATGATACCAGATTTTAACTGAAACCAGCAATAGGTGCACATTTATTTTCCCTATATTCTGCCTCCAGCATTTATGAAAATCTAGAGAGGGGCTGAACCAGCCTAAGACCTCAGACATGGTAAGCCTACCCCTGGGAATTTAAGTACAAAAATCACACTCTAAATTGGCACCTTTGCCACCACTGCAAAATGTGCATTTGTTGCCTTGGTGCTTCTGCGAATTGTACATCTGCACGCTTTAACCCAAAACACTTCTCTTGTGTATGGCTAAAACTTTGGAAGCTTCAGATGAGGACCAGATTACCAACTATTTCCACCATCACTACATCTCACGGCTGGCCTC